>PVJL010005393.1:0-109603 GCA_004026885.1 Lyroderma lyra | reverse complement strand
GGGAGGGAGCAGGCAGGCAGGGAGGGGGGAGGCAGGGAGGAGGCAGGCAGGCAGGCAGGGAGAGGGGAGGCAGGGAGGGAGACCAAGCTGCCTGAGTGTGAGCCACACTGCTCCTGTCCCACAGAGGACCAAAGTGCGATGCCATCACATGGCCTTAGTGTTCGCTCTGCAGTTGGGTTCATACCTCAGTGTGTATCATTTCTCTCTTTATCCTCCAGGTCTGATAAGTGCTGTTTTAATTTTGCGGGCTTGTGTTTTTTGTTTTTTTGAGGGGGTTTTGTCTGTTTTTAAGAAAATACAAAAAGTAAAATGTACCACGGAGGAGCCTTCTTGTAAGTATGAAGTAAAAACACTGCTTTTGTAAGGAGAGCTAATGTGTCACTGGGAAAAGATCATGAAGTTTTGATAAATACTTAGTTTGATCACCATTTGAATTTTGTACGTCATCTCAGCCTCCTAGCATAAAAGCAGTAAATTATTCATTGATCCAAATGCATTGATTATGAGGATATCATACCAACTTTAAATAAGCAGTTCTAGTTTCATTTCTCTGAACCACTTAGCTGTGTTCTTTTACAAGAAAAGCCTTCTAGATGTACCCTTTTATTATCTATTAAAATAATTTAAGGCCAATAATTTAAGATTCAGTGATAAGGATTGAATATTACATACCTTTAGTCTAATCCCCCTATACATATAATATTATCCTGACACCAGGGTTCAGAGAACATGAAAGATCCATGTGTTATTACAGGGTGTGTTACCACATGTATGTAGAGTGTGCCCTGAGGAGGGGCTGTGCACAATGCATGCCCCCACATGCACCCCATCTTTGCTTATAGGTATTTGAGGCTCCATGAGGGAGAAAATATATGGACGTATTTTGCAAGTTCATTGTCTATAAGCCTAAAATACACAGAATACCTGTGTGTCACATTAAGTAAACATTTGCACTTTACTGTTTTTACAGCTGTTTGATCGAGGAAGAATTCAAAAAATTTTCCAGACTCTGTGCAGCCGATTTCACATACTTAACAGATTCTCTTCTAAAGCTGCTAAATACTGATGAGAAATACCTAACTATGATAGCTCTTAACGATTTTTGTTAAAACTGTCTGGAGAGCGTCCTGTTTCGTTGTCTGATTAAAAGTTTCTGGAACACTTGTTGTAAAGATGGCTAGGTGATGCAGTCTTCCAAATTGGATGCTGGCAGTTGGTACTGGTACAGTTTAGAACCAGTTATAGAGGGACTGCTTCTATTAGCTCTCCATTATTTTTATTCCCAAATAAGGGGATTTGAGGAATGTAAGCAGATTCCTTGACAGTATTTGGTCCATTCGGATGGTTTATGTAAAATTCATAATTCAGTAACTTGGACACATTGTTGAAAAAGGAAAATCTCTTATTTCTTGAAATTATTTCTGTCTTACACCTAAAGATAACAGTTCACTTTTTCAGATTGGCATTGCAATTGAGGAAACCTGTATACAATTTTAAAATTCAAATTGTTTGGAAACCCTGAAGAAGAACCTTTAAACCTTTAAAAAGCGACGACAGCCATCTTCATTTCAGAAAACCAGTCCCCACTTAACCCTTACCTTTGCAAAACTGACAACTAAAAACAATTTGTCACCGTGGATGTTAATTTAATTAGCAGAGAGACGATCGAAATAACAGTACAGATGCGTGCTGAGTAAATATTAACATTGATAGTGTTAGAAACCACATAATCTTCTAGGAAGATGTGTTTGTGTGTCTGCATGCAGTTCAGTAAGGTGTGGGTCGTGTCTGTCACTTGTCCTTGCTCCTTCTCTCTAACGAGGGTTACTTTAACCCACAGGCTGGTCACCCTCCCTAACCCCTTTGCCAATGAGTGGTGGTCCTGCCCCCCTGGCTGGCAGGCCCACCCTTCTTCAGCAAGCTGCTGCCCAGGGAAATGTCACTTTATTATCAATGCTGCTTAATGAAGAAGGACTGGACATTAATTACTCCTGTGAAGATGGCCATTCTGCCTTGTATTCTGCTGCTAAGAATGGACATACAGGTAAAGGTGCTGATCTTCTCACCTCGTTGTACTGCCTGCTTGCAAGAAAGAATAGAGCCCAAAGCTCTCTGAACCCGTCGTGAGCAAAATGTTCATTTTGGTTTCATTTTTCCTTTACAGGTAGTAGCTGATCCTTTTTTAATATGATTTAAAGGTTGTTATAAACATTTTTTCAAAGCCCACATTGTACTGTTCTGTAGTCATGGGAACGTTGATGGCAGCTCATGTAGTGTAGTCTTTGTTTAATGCACAATGAAATGCAGGGTGCACGTAGAAAATCCTTGGTCGAATAATTGCAAAGCCCCTTTCAGAATAAAGCCCTCCATCTGTGACCACTTTGGTCAGGACATAATAGCCCTAATTTGGCTGTTAGAAACACCCAATGTGTGTGTGAAAGTGAAAGCATCTGCACTTCAGCACGCTCTACAGCGAGGGAATGTTCTAGTAGTTAGGAAAGGTCATGGGTCTGAAACCATTCTGCAGTTGGAGCAATTTAGGGTTATTGGGATTTTTTTTCAAAGAACTCTAAAGTTGTATGACTGACTATCAATGGCGTATTGATGAAGTCTGGGAATTATTTTTGTTCCTTACAAATGCAAATCCTGTAGTCAAATATGCTAACACATAAGGCGGTGAGGAAAAGGAGGTGCTTTGGCTACAAAGGCCAAGTCCAATGACATTGCGTATGGAAGCCACAGGACTGTCTGTTCGTGCAGATCGTGTGGCTTCCTTGGAAGTCCTGAGAGCTTTCCCGTGTTCACGTGGACTAGATGGGAGATTCTTGTGAGCTAGGAAGATAGCGCTTTAATTTAAAAGTACTTCGGAATTCTTTGTTCCTCTCAAAATCGCAATGGGAATTTTCTTTACTATAGAAAAACCAAATAATGGGAGTATCATGAAGTCTGTGCCCAGTCAGGTGACTTTATGAGTTCCCCTTTACCCATCTTTTGTGAAGGGTAGATGACTCATGCACAAAAGCATTTTAAAGATTAAAACAGTAAGATTTTAACTGTTTAAAGAGGGGTATTTCAGTTTGGTAAATGGTCATGGGCCTCTATCCTGTAACATCATTTTTTTCTGGGATAGTCTGGAAGAAAAGGCTGGTAAAGCATTTTTGACCCACGACACTTCTTTTGCTCATCAGCAGCTCTTCCCAAAGCACCAAAAAAGTCACGTCTTCGTGGGTGCATCTGGGCTATGACAATTGTCAGGAAGAGGTGCTGCTGTTCCCATAAAATACTCTGGAGTCTCACACTCGCCACAGTAACACCGTCAGACTAACCATGCATGGGGGAGGTCCTTTGGGTTTAGTGTCTGCTCCTCATAGCTCCACATGGACACTTCAGATGGCTTTCCCTTGACATCCACAGACTGTGTGAGATTGCTGCTGAACGCAGAAGCCGACGTGGATACTGCTGATGAAAACGGCTTCACAGCCTTGTGTGCTGCAGCTGCTTGGGGACATGTCACGTAAGTGACGCTCTGCGTGCGTTCCGCTTTCTGTGGGGAAGGAACCTCTTTCTGTTTTGCACACACGCTTTAGTTTCTCCTGAATGTGTACACTAGTGCTCAGATCCGTTGGCAGATCTGCTCACTAAATATTATTGAGGATTTAAACACAAAGTTGGATCTTAAATTTGCTCTTCTGAATAATTGGTAAAGAGTGGTAGATGAAGGACATGAAGCAGGGATGTACGCTATGTCCAGACCTCACGTGAATGAACTTGATTCTAAAGGAGATCCTGTATCAATGGAACATCAGAGTAAATGTGGGGATATAATGGACTGTTAGACTTCATTGTTCACTATTCTCCACCACCCCAACACGAAGAAGCTTTTTTACTTAAGATGGCATTAAAAAGTAAGGCATAAAAGTATATTATTTGTACCAATCTTAACTTCAGAGTGGCAATTTATTCCATAGCATACCCCAATTATTCACCTTACTTTATCATTAAAAAAAAAATTAAAGCAGAAACTTTGCATATTGAAATTAGAGCTCAAAGTCAGAAGAGTCTATCCATGAAAATAGACTGAACCTTAGCAGTGATTTCTTCAGGAGCTTATGAAGACAATTAAACATGGTACATGACTTTTTAAAACTGAGTCACGTTATAGTAAAATGGAATGTAGCTAAGTTGTGTTCCCTGCCTGTGCTGACAAATTAGGTTGTGGGCTTTGCAAGCTCTTTTCAACTTTTCATCTACAAACTACCCTAATAGAAACGTTCTTAAACAAATTTCACAATTCTTGAAATACGAGTTTTAAGGTTCACACTGATGTTATTAATCATAGGCAGAAATTTTTTGAAGTTCAACATGCATCCTTCAAGTATAGCATTATTTATTTTTTTCTGCCTGTCATCACCCTGAGCTTAACCATAGACAACTGGGTTTGCTGTGACTCTATATGTGTCCCGAGTGGCCCATCCAAGAGGGATTTATTCTTCCGGGCCATACTTTTACCTGTACTGTCACCTGGCCGTCTGTAGGGCCATTCGCTTGGATGGCATAACCCCCAGGGGATTGGAGGCAGGGAGGGGCAGCTTCTCAGGAGGAGAAAGGCCCGGGGTGTTTGGTGATTTAAATGAGATAGACGCACATACCCATCTGTCACTTACCATGAAGTACACACCCACAAACCCAGTGCTGCCAAGGAATGCCAAGAGGAGAAGTGCATCCAAAGTAAAAAGAAACGAAGATGATGGGAATTGCTTCTCCATTTGACTGATCTCATTCTCCGTTCTAAGTTTATTCTCATCTCCTTCTGCATCTCCTTCAGAGTTCGGCTGGTTCCCAAGTGCCACTACTTCTCGAGTTTACCTCATTGCTTTCTCCCTCAAGGCAGAGAATTTCAGCTTAGCCGTGTCCTTTTTCTCGGGAACTAGCCCCCTTTCAGGGGAGAGGACAGTGTCTCCTGCCTTTGCTCCCCCAGGTGACCCCTTTCTCCATCTCCCTCCTGCCTTTTGCAGTGGACTCTCACAGTGCCCTGCTGTCTGCACTCTGTAATTATTTTCTCAAGGGAAAACTCTCGGGGTGACTCAGCAGCATGTTTTTTTTTTCAGGGTTCAAACTATTTTTAACCACAAATAATATCCATGTCAAGTACCATTAAACGGTTCATCCCAGGAAGTTCAACATGGTCCAAGGACTCCATTTTTGCAAGTTCATTACAGAAAATTGTCATAAACCGTTTTAGCTCTGGGTCAAGGTTGCTGTTTTAAATTTTCATGGGAGTAAATTTTCATAAATTTGTGATTACAATATATATTTTATACACACACACACACACACGAGATTGAACAGTTGATTTCGGGAACTCATCCTAGAAAAAGTGCTCCATACCTCATTGTTGAATATCACTATGGTCACCTTCAAAGGACTCCCCTTGGGAAGCTGTGCACTGATGCCAGTGCCTAGTCCACCCTTCAAAGCAGTTTTGGAATTCTTTTTCTGGAATGGCCATCAGAGCTGTCAGCATCCCCAAAATCTGACAGTTAAGTTTGGGAACTTGCCACTGTGTGCTTATGTTGGCAGCTCTGTACACACAACTCAGTAAGGAGGCATAACCTTACCACCTCGGTACAATGTCACAGCCTTGGCAAGGGTGGACTAGGCGCTGGCGTCAGTGCACAGCTTCCCAAGGGGGGTTCTTCAAAGGTGACCGTAGTGATATTCAGCAGTGAGATATGTAGCACTTTTTCTGGGATAAGTTCGCAAAATTAATTGTCTGACCTTATATGTAATAGATTCTCCGTTAACTGGAACACAGGTAACCGGCACTCAAGCAACCAGTTAACAGAGAGTCTACGTACATTTATCCAGTATCTCCCAGTCCCCATGGGTGCCAGTTACCTGAGAGTCTATTGTATATATATTTTATATACACACACACACATACACACACATACATATAAAATCAAATATATGTATTTGATGTATATAAAGGTGCAGAATTGCTTCATTATTTTCTATATTGAATTTCTTAGGTGGTAGTTCAGAAAGCAAACGCACATTTTGTGTAATGAGTCATGATCTTTTGTGTAGATGTGTAGAATTATTAATGGCGTATGATGCTGATGTTAATCATGCTGCTGATGGAGGACAGACACCTCTGTACCTGGCCTGTGAAAATGGAAACAAAGACTGTATTAAGCTCTTGCTGGAAGCAGGATCTGACCCAAGTGCACAAACCAGAGTGAGTACTAGTTTTGGGGGTTTTTTTTTGGGGGGGGGGTCCTATTATTTGCGATGTGTCTCCAAACTGTCCAGCTAGAAAAATAAGAAACATTCGAATAGAGGTTGCTGTTTTTGTCCGTTTTGCTTTTTAGAATATTGGATAAGCACAGTATCTGTCTGCTATTCAAGTGTCTGCTAACTAAAACTGTGTTATTAGCATAATCAATCCCTTATGCTTATACCCTCCAATTATTCATCTATAAAACAGGGATGTGAATACCGATGCACTGACTCCTTCAATGTCAGGGGAGATGATGGAGGTATACATTTTTATTCCCTTTGACACATATTTCCCAAGCATCCCAGGGACTAGTGCAAGCTTGTCCCACTGGCGGCCCATGGGCCACATGCAGCCAAGGATGGCTTTGAATGTGGCCTAGCACACATCCATCCACTTTCTTAATCCTTTTGCTGCAGCTGTCGACTGAAGTTGACTAAAGGGGCTGGTGCCCCTACATATTTTCTGCAAGTTTTATTTGTTATTTGGTTGTTTTAGGTTAATTTATAGGGCATTTAGGAAGAAACTAAAATAAATTGCAACTATAATTGATCCTTTGTGAAATTTATATTTTGGCCCAAATTTTGCACAAAATATTCAATACTGGGATTAAAGGAAAAACATTTTTTTCAGCACTGAAAGGGTTAAAACATTATGAGATGTTTTTGTGACTTTTTTTTTTTTTTAAGCTCATCATCTATCAATAGTGTATGTTATGTGTGGCCCAAGACAATTCTTCTTCCCATGTGGCTCAGGGAAGCCAAAGGCTGGACACCCCTGGGCTAGAGAGATAGTGGCAAACGACATGGCCCCTGCCCTTGTGGCTTGTCTACCCCATTATGGGGGAGAGAGGACAGTGAACAAGCAAGTGAGCAGATGTAATTGGGTGTTTAGGGGATGGGAGATCCTTGGTAAGAGTTGGTCAGAAAAGTCTTCAGAGAAAAATGTGACAATTGAGCCAGTGCCTCAAGGAAGGGAAGGCTGTGGGCTGGGCCTTAGGGACAGTAAGTGCAGAGGCCTCTGGTGGGAGAGTGGTGGCACCCGTAGTGCACCACACTAGAGTGGCCAGTGCAGCCAAAGCCAAGTCCAAGTGTGAGACCATGGAGGACCACTGTGTGAGGGGCCTGTGGGCCACGGTGAGGACCTGGGGTGAGACGGGACTGAGCAGAACAAGAACATGGACGAACTCATTCCTGTTAAGACTCACCCTGGCTATAGAGACAAGAAGAAGCTCCAGGTGGGGCAGAGCAGAGGCAGGGAGGACTGTCAGGAACCTGTTGTGTTAATTCAGGGCAGAAGTGATTGCCTGAGTCAAGGTTGAGAGGTGGAGCGAGCAGTGGCCCAGTTCTGGGTGTAATTTGTAAAGGACGACCCAAGTGTATTCTGTGGCCGCCATGGCAGGGGTAATACAAAGTGTTGTGTCACGGCTGAGAGAGCAGACTCTGAAGTCAGACCTTGTGACTTGAACCTTGCCTCTACAATGCCTTGGGGCAAGTTATCTTACTTCTCTGTGCCTTCTCTGTGTTGAGCCCTCCTACAAAATGAGGCAAATCATAGTAGCCATTATTAGGGGGTATTAAGAAATGAAGCTGTCAATAAAAGGTAAGTTGGTGTAGTGTCTGGGAATTGTTGGCAATCAGCAGATGTTAGCTGTCATTATAGCCATCATCATCATCATCATCATCATCAGTAGTCATACTAAGTAGTAACGTGTAAACAAAAAGGAATTTTGTTAGGAGTCAGTGCCTAAGGCCAGCACTTGGAAAAGACTTAATTGTGCCCAGTAGTCCATGTAGCACCAATGTTTGTCATTGCTAAGATGGTGCAGCACGTCACAGAGTTCAAGGTCATGGTCTGGTGCCTCAGCACTTAACACACTGTGTTTGGACACATGCTGTGGACCCTAACATGCCAACATAAGTGTTGACTTCACCCGGTGCAGTTCTGCTATTTCCTGTATGAGCCAAAGTCAGAGGTGTCCTAGGAACTGACACAAAATCCTGGGGTAATATGTCTGGCTCAGCCTCATGGAAATGCACTTGAAATAAAACTTCCCAATTAACCCTCCCAAAGTTGTCTTCAGCCTGTTGGGACACATTTGAAGACGAAGAAATCATTCCTGTCTATGTGCACAGATGGGCCCATCTAAGGGCTGATGGAGTTAGGAGCTTCTACCACAATCCACTCTTCACTGGGCTCTGACATCATTTTATTTTTGTTACTGCAGCTCCCAAGAATGTTAAAGTTGTAGTAATCACCACCCTCCAATATAATCCCGATGCAAGACAAGTGTGGATGTTTTAATTTCTGAAGTTAACTCTACTTTGGATTGCTTCTGTTAATAGAGAACTGAAATCCATGTCACAGGCCACGTCCTTAACGTTTCCTAGGATAACGAGGTGCATTATCTGTATTACAGGTCCCTCTCATATCCTGGGTTTTCTTAAGTAATTTCTCAAAGGAGAACCAAAAACTAAAGGTACAACCAAGGATATAATCTAAGCTAGGTTGAAGCATTTTCCGTTGAGGTTTATTGCTAGAGCTTTTTTTTTTTTTTTTTTTTAATCTCCTTCCTTCCTTTTTTGTTTTTGAAAATTTGAGAAAATAGTCCTGTGTTGTATTTAGTCATATATTTTTATATATTTTATCCAAGCAATCTGTGGAATGACACAGATTTCATTATGAAATTACAAAATTACATTATGAAAAATTGAATTTCACATCACCGAGCTGAATGAAAAATAAGTAGTGTGACATAAAAATGTGTCACATCCTGTAACGTGGAGAACAGAAATCTGCTCTCAGGCTAGTTGTCAATGAGCTGAACAACATCATTGGAAGTACAGAGATAAACAGCATAACCGATAGAGGACTTTAAGAGAATGTTATTTCTTATTACTTTTAATAAGAAATCAAAGGAGAATGGACAACTGGAAGATTTTTGCGGGGGGACAGCTGCCTGAGCTTCGTCATGGGAATTAGGGAGGGGTAAGAGCACTTGCACTCTGGTGCCAGGTATGGCTGCTCCCCAAGGGCAGGGGTCCGTAGCCCCACAGTAGAAAGGCCATGAAATGCTTGACCTGGCAGGAATGCACTGGATGAAGTAGTATTTCGGGTACTGCCCAACCATGGCCTTGCCTTGGCCAGGGTAACTTCTTTGCTGTGCCATACACAACCAGAGAAAAACCCACTTCATCAAGGGACAGCTTCAGCAAATGATCAGATGACTCCGTTTAAATGGATGTTGTTACCATTTATTGTCTAGTTTTCACCCTGCCTTTTATCCCATTATTTTAAAAAAAAGTGTGTTGAAACTCACTGAAATGTATTTAGAATAGCAGTTTGAAATACCATATTAAAAAAAAAATACCAAAAGAAAAGTAAAGGTAGGAAAATAATGTAAAGCCAAAACACAAATCATCACAATAATGCTTAGCTCTTTTATCAAAGTCTTAAAAATCTAATGAAGACAAATACCTACATAGAAGCCAGACCCATCTCTATATTAAAAAAAGAATGTGAGACTCCAGAGGGGACCAAGATTGTCACTAGAATGGTGCTTGTCCAACTTCAGCACCTGGGGGCCTGATTAGAACCGTTTGCTGGCCCCCGCCCCTGGACCCCCACCCCCACTGTAGGTCTGGACTGAGGCTCAAGGATTTGAAGTTGTAGCACATTTCCAGGTGATACTGCTGGTCTGTTGACCAAACCTGAGAACCACCATGCTAGAGAAGAGTTGCGTCTACTCTGGCAGCCAGCTTTGGAGGAATCTATTCTAGAGAATTGGCCCCACCATCTTAGTTGGAGCATTTTCCAAGCTTGCATGGACCGGTCTCCCACTGCATTCACAGAACATTCCGTAGAGCCCTGTGGTGCCCATGAAGTAATTTGGCTTTGTTTTCCTTGTGTGTCTACCGTTTCCCTGTTATCTAGAATCTTTTCCTTCTGGAACCATTAGCATAAAAATCTTAAGATCACTAGAATTAGGACTCTGCCCTATAAGTAAAATTAGCTCATCATAGCATTCATTTAGTACATTGCTAATAACACTGTGGTTAGATAAATACTTTTTAAAAGAAAATCTCTATACTGAAGTTCATTCTCTTTTGTAGGATTAAATTGAGATTTTGGTATTCCATACCTAATGCTTCATTGCTGGCCTGGGCAGTACCTGCTCATAATAGTTAAATGGTTAACTATTAAGTGGAAATTTTACCAAATGGCGGCAAATGAAAGTCGTAGTCATGGAAAACACACTAATTGACGGAGGTCGGAGAACTTGACTCAGCGCATCAGTGACGTTTAGGGTTGGAATGCCTGTTTCTCCCAGCTCAGTGGTCCATGCCCGGGAACATTCCAAGGTGAACTTTAAGTAATGCTGTTCTCAGTGTTAATGTTGTCATCCCCCATCTCCTCTGGTCGCTTTATTTTCAGGATGGCTGGACACCGGTTCACGCAGCTGTGGACACTGGTAATGTGGACAGCCTCAAGCTTCTCATGTACCACAGAGCACCAGCTCGTGGAAACACTTTGCACGAAGAAGGGACTGAGTCCAGCGTCTCCGACTTGGACGAAGGCACTCCTGACCCCGTTGTACCCGCAGACCTCATTAACCATGCCGACAGGGAGGGCTGGACTGCTGCCCACATTGCTGCTTCCAAAGGCTTTAAGGTGGGTCTGGCAGCAGCTGACCTCATCTCGCGGCTGTAATTTGATGAGTGACAATGTTGTCTGCTGTTGACTATTTCCCTTAGTTCGTGAAAAGGGGGCTAGGTTATACCATTGCAGGTGACAGTCAGCTGCCAATTTGAGTTGACTGTTTTCGGTCGATCCAGCAGGTATTTATGGTCAAGAATTTATGAGACTTAGGTGGAATCTAAAGACTGAAATAAATGAACAAACAAAACAGAAACAGACTCACAGAGAACAAACTGATTCCAGTATGCCCAATCTGTGCTATCTGACTAGTAGAGGGAGATCTGGATTATACTCATTGCTGAGCGCTGAGAAAGATGCTGATTATTAAAGAAATAACATAATATAGTGAGCCATCCACTTATGCTCCTTTTTCCATTTAAATTACTTTGGAGATAACATCCTTGGGCAATAATAAGCTTTGGAAGCTCCTGAGTACAGGACACCGTGTATGCACGCATTTGCAGGAATCATTTATGCTGTGCAGGAGCTCCTAGACCACTGACAAGGGATATGGGGTATAAGACAATGAGAGGATAAGAGAAGCACAAAAGAAATTCAAGCCAGGGCACTAGAATGTTGACTGTAATTGGAAAGTAAATTTTCCAAAAAAAGCAAGGTGATAGGTGTCAACAACATCCACACTTTTATTTTTGTGGGGGCAAAAAGAAGAGAATGCATGTTATTTTCAGAGAGCAGAGTTACAAGGATCCTGGGCCCAGACAGGGCTCATTTTCAGGGGGATAGAAATAACTGGGAACCTTGCAGAGTGGGTTAGGTTTGCCATCACCACTGGGAGAATTAATAGTTCAGATGGGGACAGAGAGTGGAAGGGGTCAGGTGGGTAATAGCTGCAGTGGCACTCATGACGAGTAATGAGACCTGAGGCGACCCTGGGAATCTCAGGGTGGCCTGGCCTTCAGGGAGATATTGAGGACTTTGGGCTGGATTTTCTAGGCAGAGTGAAGCCATTGAATGGTGTAGCACAAGGGAGCAAAACCATCAGGTCTCTGGTCGAAAATGATTAATTTAGCGATAACATGCAGGAGATTTGGGGTTATGGAAAAGTGGGTGTCAGAGAGACGAAGGTGACAGGCGATGAGAGTGGTAGAAATAAGAGGTGTTACAGACTAACCATGTCCAAGGACCGAAGACAGACTAGACACGGAAAATGAGGAAGCTGAGTAGAAGGGTAACAGCAAGTTTCCAGAACTGGAGAGGAAGAGGCGTGCGTCATCGTGAACCAGAAGACAGAATGTGGGGTTAGGCGTGCTGAATTTCAGTGTGATGGTATGCTCCTCCAGATGGAGACATCTGGGAATAGCTAAAAATGTGCGTTTGGAGCTCCTGGTTGGGTAACTTCCTGTTATTGTGATCTAGAGCAGAAGCTGTTCATTTTGGACTTTGGTTTTAAAAAAAGTGAGAAAAAGGCATGATTCAGTTTAATGTAGATGTATTGTTTGTTAGCAGTAGGGGAGTTTTTTTCCCCTTCATTTTATCCTTTAACCAAAAAAAAAAAATTACAAAAAATATTTGTGAACTTGATCTATATGTATTCATTTAAATGTAATGGAATAGATTTGACATAAATTCTTAGGAGACAAAGATGGGAAGTGTGAAAGGTTCACACTTGAAAATGTACAGTGAATCCAAGCCGTGCGTCTCATTGATGTGGAAAAGGGTGTAGACAGGATAGTTTGCAACCCGCCTCTGCCCGCGAAGGAGCATCTCTGAGCGTGATGCAAGGTGTAACTGGTAGGAGCAGGTGTAGGCACGCTCAACCTGGATGAAAAATATATAATAAAAAAATAAAAACCAACGCTGAGCATGACTGACCTAGAACATTCAGCTAACACACCTCTCAGTTAGACAGGAGAGAACCCTCTGTGCCCCTGGGGTGGGGTGCCCTGCTCATCGTCTTATGTATTAGTCCTGGTGCTCTCTATAATCCTGGACGGCATTGGCATCGGCTCTGAGGGCCCTGGTCAGTGTGGATGCTCCATCCCTGTTGAGTAGAGACAACTGTGACCTCCTTCTCATATGGCTTCTCACAATGTGGCTCTCCCTGTATTCTCTCACTTTGAGAAGCAGAAGATGAATTTCGAACAAGAAAAGAGATTTTTTTTTTTAAGTGAGCATGACTGGCGATGCACACTTCTAAGTAAAATAATAAAATAATAGATTAAAATAATGTATTTTTTTTTTAGCCCTGGAGTGGATACTTAATCTTCCAGGCTAACCTCTGCATTTTATGATTATTATGATTATGAGGACATTTAAACCCTGCAGGGATTAACAGACGTTGGGACTGAAGCCCAGATGGCTTGATTTCATTACTCTTCACACACTCTACGTGTCGCCTTTTCCCCCAGTCAGAAGTATTGGAAAATGTTTCTGCATCATTTGCCTGATACAATGTTTATTCTCTGGCTCAAAGAGTCCTCCAGGGAGGGGGTCCATTTACAAGTAAGTTGTGATGACCAGTTGTTTGTTTTTGTTTTTTTTTAATAAAAAACAAGTCTGAGTTAAACATGTGAGTAAAAAGGTTCAACACTGACCACAAGCAGAGCCTAAATAAAACCAGTGTTACTTTCTCTCTACAGTAAGTGATATATATGTGTCCAGTCTACATAGAGTAGTAATACTGTTACTGAAGAAGATGACTTCAGTTTTCATGTGCTTTTCAATAAAGAATTGTAGGATTTCGGAGCGCAAAGGGAACTAGCTCATCCAGTCCAACTCCTTCATTTTACAGATTAAAAAAAAAAAAAAGTGTTGCAGAAAATAGCGTAACTGATTCTGCAAGGTCAATTGGCAGATCCGATTCCCAAATCAGTGCTTTTTCCATTTGAATCCTGGGTCTTTTTCCCAGTGGTTCAGCGGTTTATGCAAATCCCTGTTTTGTGTTTGGTAACGGAAGTACCTCTGTCTGCATCTAGCCCACTGCGACTGGAAGCTGGCCTAATGGTGGTTTTCATCACTTAGAACAAATAGAAGCGTTTCTTAGTGAAGCTCTCTGTTCCACCAGGTGACCTTGGACAGGTCAAGTTCCTTAAGTGGGAACGTGCAGGGTCCGGCCCAGATAATGCCCCTTTTTGATGAACACGTGTTCGTAAAACCTGGAACACTAAGGGCACTGAGGCAACACTGTTCGTACTGTCCTGCTTCACAAAGGGTGTTACTTCTGCTGGACCCTGTGTGAGGGACACGGCCTGGATGCGAGCACCTCTGTTGTGGCAGCTCTCCCGGAGGGGTGCTTTACGTGAAGGACCGTGCGTCTGTGGACTGCAAGAGTGGACCAGAGTTCTAGCCTGTGCGTTGCCCGAGCCAGCAGCTCCCGGTCACACGTGCTCTTGCATGGTCTCCCTGGGTGGACCACGTCATGCAGTCCCCTTCCAGAACATTGTTTCGTCCTTGCTTTCCCTCCAGTTTTCACGAGCGGGCTTTCTCATTGTTGTTTCTTCTTTCCTGGATTTTCCCTTTTCTTTAACCAGAAGCAGTTTCCAAGCACCCTTTACAATGGGCAAGTCTGCGATTGAATCGTAACAAAGACAAATTTGTTTTTGTGCATTTGATGCTCCATGATTATTGTTTTTCCCTTCCTTTTTATAAAATTATTCTTGAAAGACCAGACTGACTTAGTCTGTGTAAAACAAAAGGCGGCTACCTTTTTAACAGTCATTCCAGAATGTTCAGTGCAGACCAGTCACATGCTTGCTTGCTTTGAGCAGCAGGGATTAACTGACAGAACCCTAAAAGGATTCTAACCAGAACTTAGCCCGCGGAGGTATTCTGCCCCTCACCCAGTACAGGGACTTTGTAGTGTTTGTCACTAACGCCTGTCACTGGTCTGGCTTCTGAGGCTTTTCTCATCTCACTCTGTATTTTCTCCCTTGAATGATCTTATCGATCCCCAGAATATAATCTACAGCAGGGGTGTCCAACCCTGTGGCTTCCCTGGGCCACAGTGGAAGAAGAAAAACTGTCTTGGACCACATGTCACATACCCTCTCGCTAACGATAGCTGATGAGCAAAAAAAAAATTTTTTAAAATCTCATCATGTTTTATGAATGTGGGTTGGGCTGCATTCAGAGCCGTCCTGGGCCACAGGTTGTACGTGTCTGGTCTACAGAGATTCCAAAATCTGACCTCTCTCCCTGCCTGACCATTTCCCAGATCCATCCAGGAAGGTTCCTCGTGGGGCAGGATATCTCCACGCTAACGAGAGGAACTAACGTCCCCCTCTGCCCGGCACAGCCTTGTTGATGCTGTCGTCCGTGTGAAATGATAAGAATGTCCCCTTTGCACTCCTAAAAGTGTCCCCATGTAGACAGGTATATGGGGACCCTGCTGGTGACAGTGCCCACTCGCTTCTACCGCATAGTGCCCCCTGGGCTCATCTGTGGGCTCCCATGTTTGTTTGTGCTGCTCGGCCTGCCCCCTGCACCTCCTGTCCTGCTCCTGATCCAAAAACGTCACCTGGCATTTGCCTGCAGCCCCCGTCGTCCTCACCTCGTGAATTCAGTTGATCCGGACAGATCTAGATTTTACTTCTTTTATAAGTGAATTTTGAATTTGCCGCCTCCCCCATATCCCGTGAGCACTGACCCTGGAGAGCCCTCGCCACCTGCAGTCCAGTCTTTCCAGCCCCTGGCCACGGCCATGGAAGGGGCCCCTGGTCATGTCATGTAGCCGCCTGATGTCCTGACAAAGTGCTGTCACATCCATGGTGAGCGCCAGGCCTGAGGTGGTGCATTTGCCATGTCCTGTGCTCCCTGCACACCCTGCCAGCTGCGGGGCAGACCTCCCGCGCCCTCACCCCCTCCCCTCCTCTCCCTGCCTTTGCGTAGGCCAGTGCCATCCCTGCACCCGGTGGCCCCCTTTGCTCATCCTGACCCTCCTGTCCCCTACCTGGAAGACGTCTCAGCAGAAGTATGGGCTTCCGGGAGGTAGAGATGCCTAGGGCACCGCTTCACACTGCACTCGGGAGAACTTTACAGCCGGAGTCGCTCGCTTGCCTCTCTCCCTGTCCACCCAGAAACCGTCCCTTCTCCATCTTCGTACCGCACGCTGAGCCCCACAGCATCTCCAGCCCCCAGGCACTCAGTGTTGGCTGAATCAGTAAGGGGACTGTGACTACCGTTCTTTTGCAACTGGCTGGCCTGTCACCTTCTTTCTTTCCAGTACATCTTCCAGTGACCCAGTTGGTTTCCAGAACAGAGCCGATCAGGGCATCTCCCCACGCCTGTAGAAAAGCCCGCTCACCCCCAAATCTTCCTTTTTGCGTAGGCCAACCTTGACCAACCTGCGGGCTGCATGCGGCCCAGGACAGCTTTGGGTGCGGCCCAACACACATTCGTAAACTTCCTTAGGATGTTAGGAGATTTTTTATGTGTGTGACCCTTTTCCTTTTAGCTCATCAGCATTGTTGGTGTTCATGTATTTCATGTGTGGCCCAGGGAAGCCACACGGTTGGACGCCCCTGGCCTAGGCCATTATTTCTCATTTTAACAGCCTTCATCTCCCCTGCCCGGCAGAACAATGGGTACACCTGCACCCAGGTACACCCAGGCTGTCCCCGCACCTGCTCTGGACCTTACCTGCTGCCTTTGCAAACCACTTCCACTTTTGCTCCATCTGCCTATCTCGAACTCCCAGCCCTCTGCCTGGACGGAGCTCATACCTCTAGCTCTTTGGACTTCTACTTAGACTCCTTGGCACTGATTCTTCAGCTCTCCTTGAAGGACCATGGGAGTCATGGTTCACTGGCCCTCAGCACCTCTTCTCCAGTTCCTCCCTAATAATGGGTCTCTTGGTTGTCGGCAGGGCCCGTGACCACCCACAGTAAAGACTTCACCTTCTGCAGTGTCCACTGCAGCCGTAGCCACCTACCTGCATCCTGCAAAGGGGATGTGAGTGGAAGTCACGCTGAAGCCTAAGCTTTGTAAAGTCTCTGTTATTTCAGATGTATCTGTGTGGCAACTCATAGGACTTTGGCTTGACCTCATTCATCTAGATCTCTTGCTCTGTGTCCCTTGGCGAAGGGCACCATGCCCCATGCAGGCCCCCTGGGGATCCATTTGCAGAAGCTGTGACTGGTGTCACAGCATTTATTCTCACATGAGCCCACTCGTCAAGAGCAGGGCTTAGGTTCTTTATTCCTCCCTCCTCCTCCACACAGGACTTCACTCACCATTTCAGCAGCCCCCCTTCCTCTACCTGTTTGCCCCCGTGTTTAAACTCTTCTCAGAGTTTTGTTTCTTTCTGAGGATCGGAACTGTCACCTTAGTCATTGCCACAACCCTCAGCACTAACACAGTGCCTGTCACAGAGGTGCTGGTCCCTCTTTTATAAAGTTGTGAGCTAAATACTTGCAAAGCGTTGGAGCTGTGCCCCGGGGCTTAGTTGGCGCACAGCACGTTGCAAGCCTTGTTACCTGTCAGTTACGTGGTTTTCATCTCAGTGTTCCCAAGCATGGCCCTGTAGTAGTCATACCTTAGCCGTGTTTGGATGCATGATCCTGCTGTCCTTCTGACATTTGTGCTTCCTTAAAGAAAATGTAACTGCTCGTGTTACTGCCCACTGACCTACCTGAGTGTAGTAAAAATTAGATATAATATGCTCTGAGGATCAGAAATGAAAGAATCTTGCAGACTTGGGTTGCATCTCTTAATCATTTCTGTTTGCAATTTGAGGTAACATCCCCTAGAATTGAGAACAGTGATGTCTGTTGATGTGCTGTCATACATTACCACTCAACTGAGTATTTGGGCTCATTTCTAATTCCTGATGATTATGTTCATTTTAATAATAACAGCAGCTAGTAAATGTTGAGAGTTTCGTAAGTGCTGAGAATATAAGAGCTTTTTATGCATCCTTTCACATAAGTCACATAACAATCCTGTGCAATGCGATGTTTGAAACACAGATAAGGAAACCAAAGTGGAAAAACATTGAAGGATTTACCAAAAGACGTAGGTAAAATCATTGTTATTGTCAGGATTATAATCCAGGTCTCTGTTGGCTCTGTCCTGCTTTGGCTGCAAGTACTCACTTCCATAAGCAGCCTGTGAACCTCTCGTCCTCTGGGAACTCACGAAAGCACTCGGACGGCATTCTACTTAATACTCTTATCTAGAGTTCATCTCTAAATTGCTATTTCTGAATTTTTCATTAACAATCTTATGCATGTACTAGTTTTATACAAATTATTATTAACAGTTTGATGAGAATGTTAGTTACATATTTGACTTTGTTTTCAGCTAATTTCTTGGCTTAAGATTTTTTCAGTCTGAACCCCAAGGCTCAAGAAAGCCAGATTTTGATTACAATTATCTAGGAGATTCCCTGCAACCTGAGCAGGGGCCGTGAGAAGCACATGTCCTAGCTGACTCCTTTGTAGTCCAGATTTTCTTTACTCGGGGGTCCTCTGGTTCAGCTCCCCCAATTTTGTGGGTCCCACAGCATCCAGAAGGAGTCTAGTCTGTATCTGCTTTGCACTCAGACTAGCACTGGCCTCCTGTTCAGATTTCACTTAATTGGTGGTTTCATCGTATTCCTGTTTTTCTTTCTGGATTTCCTGTACATCCTCGTGAACTTGTGGTTACATTTAAAGGAGGTTTGCGAGGCAATAGGAAGCAACTGGAGCTCCCAGGTTCTCCTGGTGAGAGGGGGAATTTGTATTGTCACTTCTGAGCGTTCTTTGCGGTATGTGCTGACGTAAGTCACAGGCATACCCTGGGATCCAGCAATCCTACTCGGGTACATAGGCTCAACTGAAATGTGTCCCTGTGTCCACCAAAGGGACTGTCCCAGAACATGTGTAGTAGCACCCAAATGTTCATCAAGATGCAAACAGATAAGTAAACTGTGGCATAGCACATCATGGGATAGCACACAGTAATTTAAAAAAAAGAATGAAACAAAACAAAAAATAAACTATGACTACTCCTAGCATGGGTGAATGCTACAGATATTCTGTGTAATAAAACAAGCCAAACATAAAAGTGTACCTGCAATAGGATTCCATTTATATCAAGTTCATGAACAGACTAACCAACCTCTGCTGTTAGAAATCAGAAGAGCGGGGTTGGGGAGAAGGGAGGGCTAGTGATCGAGGCGGAAGCTCCTGAAGTGCTCCTTACACAAGTACGTGCACTGTGGGATTGTTTTCCAAGCTGCACGTACTTGTGTACTATTTCTAGGTGGCCATTGCGAATGTACTTCAAGAAAAAATTTTCGTAAAGAGAAAAAAAGTACATTTTGCCAAACAGAAAAAGGGTATTTTCTAGCCACAGCGGAGAAAGATTTCCAGCTGCCTGGTTTACCATGTTGTCAGAAGTGACAGTAAAGTACATGTGTGCGTGTGTGCATGCTCGCACGTGTGCGTGCACATGTGTGTATGCGTGTGTGTGTGTGCACGTATGTGCCTGGTGTGTGTGTGCGTGTGTGTACATACGTGCATGGTGCATGTGCATGCATATGTGTACGTGCGTGCATGGTGTGTGTGTTTGCGTGTATGTGTGTACATACGTGCATGGTGTGTGTGAGTGCATGCGTGTATGTTTGGGGAAGTGATGAGAAGGTTGTCACTTGTTAATTCCTTCTGGTCCATTCAGTTCTATGCTTATCCCCTGTGGGAAATGAGTCGCAAATTATGAAGAGGTCAGAGTGGATCAAGCAGTGTTCCCCGGTAAATACCCTGATGTACTATCATCCTGGGCAGTGATTTATTAGAAAATGTTTGCATGTGGACTGTCGTACTTCTATGTCAGTTTGAAAACTGGGGGGAAATAAGACTTTTCACTTCATAGATGGCTGATATTTTTGAGTGAAGTTTTCCTAATGCAGCACAGAAAAAGAAAAGAAGAGGACCCTAACAACAACTTCTATTGGGAATGTTTTTCTAAAAATTCAACCACCGTGGTCTTTGTATACAGCTACTCCTTACTTAATGACCTGCCTGTTTGACGACCCCCTTGGACTCCAGCGCGGGGAATCCCCTTTCTCAGTCTTGGTCTCCTTCCTGCATTCGTTAGTATTCACTACTTGAAGCATTCACAGTCATGCAAGACAACATATTTGGTTTCTAAGTGTGGTGTCATGTGATACCTATTGAAAAATATTTACCCTGTGGCACCACAACACACCACAAGGCATCCACCTTTTAGCTGTCACTTACCGACCAATTTCCTTACTGACATGGTTGTAGGGATGGGCCTTGGTTGTTAAGCGAGGAGCACCTGTATTTCAAATTTTTAAAAAAATGCCAGAATTGTTAAAATTGCAGCCCTCCACTTACATGACCTGCAAAGCAGCTCAGAGACTAATACACGGAAGTACCATCCAGCTGTCACAAAAGCCTTTGGATTTATGCTGCCAGATCACCATAGAAGGAGACTGGAGCCATTTTCTCCCCTAATGTCGCTCTGCAAACTGAATGATTAGCAAGCTGTTTTTTTTCTCTTGAAACCTAAGAGGCTGTTCTGTGGAGCGGGGTTTTGATCCTGTGATTCGCATGTCCAGGAAGTACTCTCCGCCTTTGTCTCGGAGCATTGTTGGGAATAGGCGTTCGCGTGGCTGGGACTGAAGTGAGGTTTCTCGCCGAGGATTTCAGATTCACTTGCTCGGCCCCGGCCTTTTCCCTGGGGCAGTAGCCCGAGCTGCCTCACGTGGGTGTGCGGTAACGGAGCTCTTGTCTTTGCAGGACTGCCTAGAAGTCTTGTGCAGGCACGCAGGGCTCGAGCCCGAGAGGAGAGACAAGTGCAGTCGGACGGTGCATGATGTCGCCACAGACGACTGCAAACACCTGCTAGAGAGCATGAGTGAGTGCCTTCCGCGCCCTCACTGTTCCTGCGTCACCCTCAGTGTCGTCCTCAGTGTCACCCTCAGTGTCCTCAGTGTCACCCTCAGTGCCATCCTCAGTGCCAACCACAGTGTTGTCCACAGTGTCATCCTCACTGTCACCCTGAGTCATCCACAGTGCCACCCATAGTGTCATCCTCAGTGTCACCCACAGCATCACGCTCAGTGTCACCCACAGTGCAGGGGCCTCTGGGACAACCAGGAAATGTTAATGCAGCTACAGTGCCCTTATTCTCCTCTTAGCCTTCTTGTAAACCCTCGCTGCTACAGAAATGCTTTATTGATTGTGAACGTGGTAATTACTTTTCTCCGTGTAGAGTGACATTTTGCAATTAGTTGCTATTCGGGCTCTTCCTTGTACAGTAGACTCTTGGGTAACCGGCCCCCGCGGGGATTGGTAGGTGCCGGATAAATGTTGTTTCTGGTTGCTTGAGGGTTACTATTAAAAACAGGCCCAACTAATATTATAACCCATACTGTAATAATACCATACCATAAACTCTGCATTGCCTTGATATTAGTATTGAAATACAGTAATTCAAAGCAAATTAAGACAAATAAAGACAATTTAATGCCACACAGTTTTATTATAAAAACAGCTTTGTGAATGTAGTGTGCAATTTTAGTGTGGCAATCAATAAACTCTTCAGCTTAATGAACTTCACTAAGATAACTTTAACTACAAGTAACTTAGAAAACACACACACACACTTGAAACTGTTACAGTAGTGGCAGAGAGTTTCCTGGGTGGAGCTCGCATCAGGACCATGAGGACCCGACGGTGTAGCCAGGCCAGGACGGGACGGGGAGGAGTGGGCGTGGACGGTTTGGGGTCTGCATCAGTAGAGGGTGCTGTCCTGGCAGACCTGCGTGCAGCTTCCTTGAAAAACGAATGAATGTCAGCCTGCTCTGAGGTCCTATGCTTCTCGTGCACAGTTAAGATTTGCATGATATGCAGCTGCATAACATGCTGACATTTTATTTTTTTGTTTAAAGTATTACTTCTTTGATTTCTTTTGCCAGTTGCTTGAGAGTGCTGGTTAACGGAGAGTCTGCTGTATTTACCTGACCTAGGAATGTGTGTTCTTGTCTTCTGACTTAGGTTGTTTTCGTAGGCACGAGACCAGCAGGGCATGAGAAGTCATGGCTGGGTACTTTGTCGTTAGCCGGTTCTGTGAACCCAGGCAAGTCAGTTGCGCCTACCGGCTCATGAAGAAAATTAGTGACATTTTCGGTTTCTTCCAGTTCTAAGCTTATGTGCTCCGCAGCCCAGTTTATGGAAGGTTCACTTGTGTTTTTGGATGCAGAGGGCTGGATCGTATATAAGAGTCCACCCTCTTAAGTCAGGGGTACCACCCAGTCCATTCAGTCCGCCAGCTGTAAAGTACTTCAGATGTGGTTTATATTCTAACGTCAAGAGTCAGGAAGTAAACGATAAACAGAAGTAATTCATTCCGTGGCACAGGGGATGCTACTGTGTGCTGCGAAAAAGACTAGGAGTGGGTGGGAGTGGCAGTGTTTCAGACAGGTTCGCAAATTTCCGTTTTCAGCAGGGCAGAAGGGGTGGCCTCCCCAATACGACATCTGAGCCAACGCCCGAGGAGGCGAGGAGAGCAGCCGTTTAGACGCTTGGGCTAGAGCTGTCCAGGAGAGCATCACGCAGGCAGGGGCCCTGAGAAGGCCGCATGGCTGGCGTGTCTGAGGGACACGGAGGGCGGGGGGACTGGGCACTAACGAGCAGGGGCAAACAGGCAGGAGACGGTCCAGGATCAGGTGGGGCAGGGTGGAATCTGTAGCCATCGGTGGGACCTGGGGGCGCCACGTCCGTATCTGAGTATAGGAGTGAGAGGGGCTGATGCACATTGTGCGAGGCATGGCCTCTCTCGGGCTGCTTTGTTGAGAATAGACCTAAGAAGTCACAGGTAGAATCCCGGGACTGGTGAGGCCACGAATGCGGCAATCCAGGTAAGAGAACCATAGTGCAGGCTCAACCTAGGATTGTGGCCGAGGAGGTGGTGAGGAGAGGTTTGGGTCTGGATCTAGCTGAAGGTAAAGCCGACAGAACTTCCTGAGGGATTGAGAGGGGACTCTGGTAACTCCAGGCTCTCAGCTGGAGCAGCTGGCGGGACGGCATTACTGTCACCTGTCAAGGGGGAGGCGAGGCTACGGGGCAAAGCATTTTTCTAACGAGGATCGGGAGCTTAGTTTGGGTTGCAGGAATTTGAGGTGTTCATTTGGACTTCATGGGGATGTCAGATCAGCAGGAATTCTGGAGACGAGCTGCGTGTGTAGATCTGAGAGTCAGCAGTCTATAGATGACATTTAAAGTCATGGGATGGGATGGGAAGAGGTCACTAAGGAAGTGAATGCAGACAGAACGAAAACAAGAGAAATGACCCTGGCGACAGTCTGTCATTAAGAAATATGGGAAAAGTGGAGGGACCAGCAAAGGAACAACATTAAAGAGTGACCAGTGAGGGACGAGGACATCCAGCAGGCAGGTCCGTCAGAGAGCAGGGAGGACTGGTCAGAGGCTGGTGATCGGGAAGACGAAGGACTGAGAACTGACGCTCTGAAAGTAAAACGATTCGCTACTTGGTCAGTTAATGGAAAACATCAGTTTAAGAAGGGAATCCCCCAAATTTACAGTTTTAAAAACATTTTATTTTCATTTAAAACATATGAGGGCTGTCCGCAAAGTATCCAGCCATGTAATATGAAAAATAGAAGTATTTATGGGTGGACTTTTTCTGGACAGCCCTCGTATAAAGTAAATAGGTTCCCCCACTTTTAGGGGGAATTCTTCATTTCAGTTTGGTTCTACCGAGTAAACTTCCACCTACTACTCTTGTTTGAACAGACCACAGCTTTAGTGCTTCATCCTTGTGTTTGAGGACTTAAATATGTGGAGCACACAAAAGACAGTATCTGTCTGGAGATAATTCTTTTCTAGTTTTATGTAATTGTGTCGTCGTTACCTCATTAGATGACGTTTTTCCTTAGCAACATCTTTCTTCGGTCTCTAAAGTGTTCAACTTACTATTTCATGGGAATAGTAACTGAGTTCCTTCCTTCATAGACTATTTAATTTGCTAATTATAATTATAGCAGTGAGTTAGCAGACAGGAGATTGGGGAGTTCCCACGAGTGACTCTTGGTCGGCATGTAATTGAGTTCGTGAGGACAGAAGGGCATGGTGGTGCTGCCCGCCTCAGCGGGGGCTTCGGGCAGGTGGTGTCACCGAGAGATTGGAAAGACTGTTTCAGAAGCTTCTACTGTGCTGCTTGCCTTTGATCGGATTCCAGCAGTACTTACCATGTAACAGATAGCGTGGTAAATCCACTCCACACGTGAGTGGGCGGACTCTTCGTAACAACTCGGTTACACCTTGCTTCCATTTTACAGGAGACGCTGAGGCATAGAGAGACCAGAGCAGTTCACCAAGTGCACAGGACCAGGAGAAGGCTGCCCCTGAGGGAGGCTCAGACCAGGGCTGTGTGACTCTGAGGCCACTGTTCTAGACACACTGAGGGAGTTCCCTGATGGTGTAGTGGCTTAAGGCTTCGGCACTGGCGCTGTCAGCGCTGCAGCCTGGGTTCGATTCCCAGTCAGGGAGCTACCCACATACCAAAAAGCAAAAAAAAAAAAATAAAAAATAAAAAAATACTGTAGACACACTGAGCTACACCTCTGTGTGTGTGTTACATGCCGTTGAGTGGCTCCGACTCCTGGTGACCCTATGAATGAGTGGTGTCGGCAGTGGTTATACACACATACACACACTTTTTTAACCTGCCATATTCATGACATGTCTATGAAAATGAGGAGGAAAGGTCATGTAGAGAATTCAGGGTCCAGAGAGGGCTCTGGCTCTCTCCTTTCTTTAAGAACTCGAGAATCTTGCTGAAGGGAAAGAGTCAATGATGTAGAAAAGGACAAACATACAAGAAAAGATGAACATTTCAGGGAGGAACAAGATTCCAAAGACGTGAAGAGGTGGAAAACGGCAGTTTACTCCCGTGTAGGAACATCGAATTAATGTTATTGAAAGAGGTATGATAGCGGGGCTTGGATTTGCTTTCAGAATGTTCATATCTGCTTATTTTGTGGAATAGCTTTGCTGTTTTTTTCTCTCCAGAATTTTATTTTTCAACTTCTAATTCTTTTATCCTTCTAACAGATGCTCTCAAAATACCCTTAAGGATTTCAGTAGGCGAAATGGAACCGGGCAACTACGGTTCCAACGAGTTTGAATGCGAGAACACAGTATGTACCTTAAATATCCGCAAACAGACATCTTGGGACGATTTTTCAAAAGCTGTGAGTCAGGCTCTGGCAAACCACTTCCAAGGCATCTCCTCTGATGGATGGTGGAGTCCGGAAGATGTGACGTTTAATAACACCACCGACTCCAGCGTTGGCCTCGGTGTGAGCAGCGTGCGATCCATCACTCTAGGTATCAGCAGCCCCGCGACGAAGACAGAGTTCCATTTCTGGGTTTATTTACGTTGATGGGCTTCATAACCCGAGACTTAGTTCCCTGATTAAACACATTCAGTGCTCACTTGCAGCCGCTGCAGGTGCTGAAATACTTAGGTAGTCACAGGGCACCCATCACATAACGTTGCCTGTTAGTATCAACACGCCCTTGTGCCTCAGATCATACTCAGAGTGTAAAGAACATGACAGGCCTTGGTGAGGGTTTGTGATTGCACTTGGCTCTACTAGATAGATAAAAGACACTAACCACACGGCAGGTAGTGGCTTGCTAATGCACGGGTTCTGAACCCAGCTCCACATTTGCACTTGGGCTGTCCCGGGGATGCTATAGTCTGTTATCAACCTGACCTCCAAGGACGGGAGTACTCGTGAAGTCTAGACTTGGAAGAAACAATTTAATGAAGATACACAGAGTGGTGGGGGACCCCCCCAAAAAACACTTCATAAAAATTGTATATTAATTTTTACATGTTTAAACTTCAGTCCCCTTCCAAGCATGCTCTGCTGCAATACACCCATCGAGACACCTTGCCTGCTGCTCCAGACAGTTTTTGAACTCGTTGATTGTGATGCCTTTCAGTGCTTCTGCCATTTTTTTGTTTCACCTCTTCCACTTTGATAAAAAAGTCATTTGAGGACTTTTTTCATCCAGGGAAACAAAGTCTCTCAGGGTGAGATCGGGTGAATAGGGAGGGTGGAGTACAGGGGTCATGCTGAACGCTCAGCGCAGTATGGGCAGGTGCGTTGTCATGCTGCACGTTGTTCATGTCAATCACCCATCACGAAATGGGCAAACGTGTTGAAAGTCTCCACAATAAATTCACTGAAGCTGAACGTATCCTCTCACAACGCCAGCTGGTCCACGGATGCAGTTGGGTTCCTAGAACACTCTCTTAGCGGGGGAAGCCTGTCCTACAAGGGGCCTGCCCTCCAGAAGATTATTCCGGGTTATTTTGGGTCCCCCCTCGTATTCAAAGCTTCCACTGGATTGAATCAGGGTGATAATGCATTAGTTCCGTTTGATGGTTCTATGAAATAGTTTCTGAAGACCTTCTGCAAATAACATTTGCTTTCTGCTGAGCATCGTACAGACGCGGTACATGGTGGTTGTCCCTGGTTAGTTTCTTTCCTCTCAAACCAGAACTAGTATCTCTGGGAATCTGCCACCACTATACCGGACTGTGCCAAGTGCTTCCTACACAGTGCCTCCACAAGTCCCGACGACAGGCTCATTTTACAGATAGCCAAACGAGTTTCGAGTTGACCTGCCCGAAGTCACACGGCTAAGGAGCAGAGCAGTTAGGACTCGCACCCCCGTCGGTCTGAGAGGAAAGCCTGTACACTTTCTACAGCATCTTGCTGCATGAGCGTGGTCAAGGAAGAGGGGAGGGTGGGTTTTTACCACGTTCTTAATGTATCGGCATGTTGTAGCAGCAAGTGTTTTACTCTGTTCACTACTCATGCATGCCAATGCACTTTCAAAACAGGCATTACCACTAGACTTTAAAGCAAATCATTTACTACTTAGTTTTATGTATCTTTGGCAGGAGCATTTAAATGGACCATACTTATTTCAGAAGAATTGTTGTATAATTAAATCATTTCATTAAGAAAACAAATCATAAACGATTCTCAGGCTCACAATTTGCCTCCCCACTGCAGTGTTGTTCACGGTGTGTGGTTCAGCCCAGGGACCTGATAAACCAAGTCAGCACAGGCCTATCTCTGAAGGAAACGGCCCTCCACCATCAGCCCTCACCCAGCGAGTGAGGCACCTGGGTATTCACCCACCACCGTCAGATAGGTTTCCCTCTGTGAGCAGCAGGTGCTGAGTAAGGCTTGATGGTCCCAGTGTTTGTCCTTGTCACTGAGGACGGGGCACCCTCTAGCATTGCAGATCTGAAACCACTGAGTTTTGTGGGCACAGGGCTTAGGTTAGTGCCTGGCTGGAACCACTTGATAATTGGTAACTACATTATTATCATTATTAATGGAGGTATAGAAGTGATTTTGCTATGTTGATAACCTAAGCTAGATGGAAAGGACCCAGGCCAACAGGTGACAAGGGTGACAGGTGGGGTACACGTGTGTCATGCATGTGTGTCAGGGGCATGCTTGAATAGGTATTTAAGAATTGATTTAAGGCTTGATGGTCCCAGTGTTTGTCCTTGTCACTAAGGACAGGGCACCCTACTGGCATTACAGATCTAAAATCATTGAGTTTTGTGGGTACAGTTTTATGGACCCTTACAAGAAAAGTGACTTTTCACCTTCCCTTGACATTTCTTACTTTTTTTTTTGACCTAGGACATGTGCCATGGTCCATAGGTCAGCGCTTCCCCCAGCCCCCGTGGGACTTCCTGAGGAAGAGTGAGGCAGGACAGGTCACAGTGCTTCTGTCAGGTAAAGGCACTTGGCACAGATGTGATGTGGACAAGCGTGTCTGCTTCTGAGGATCTTGCAGTACCAGCTCTTAAGTCTGCCTGGTTTTGTCCTGTGTCCTCCAAACTCACACATAGGACAGCCAACTACTAAGTAATTAGGTGTTTGTCAGAACCTTTGACTAAGGAGACGAAAAACCAGCAGCCATGTTTCTCCCAGTGGCGGTGATGTCTGTTCGTGACAGTGGGTTCCCACGATTGGGATTGCGTCTCATTAGTAACAAACCAGAGACCATACTGCTGCTGAGAGAGGGACAGAAATGGGGTTAAAGGAAGTGTCTTTCGTTACTGTCCAGTACAGCGTGTGATGAATATGACTGTTGTCAGGCTACCAGCTCACGTTTAGTGAGCACCTGGTGTGTGCTAGCCCTGTTGTTCACAGCACTACAAGTATACATTTATTTCATGCTTTTATAGCAGCCCCATGAGATATGCATTTCTGTTTATACTCATTTTATATGACAGCTTAGCTCAGGTTTTTTCTTTTCTTTTTTGTTTGGTCCAAGCAAGGTCATACAACTAGTAAGTGGTACAGGAATTCTCAATTTCTCAGTCCTTGACTCTAAAAGGCTACGCATTTCACTGTGTATTTCCCATACTTAGGAATGGAGTCTTTAAAAAAACAAAACAAAGTGTGAGACAATCGTAGAAAATTCCTTTAGTCTCAAAACAGTGTATTGAGAGAACTAGGAAAGAGGAGTCGGGGCGGGGGGTGGACAGAGTTGGGGAATCAACCTAAAGGGAGAACCCAGAGGTAGACAGTAATGCTCGCCAAGGCGAGAACTGTCAGGGCTTTGGAACTCTCTCTGATCACATTTTCTTAGGAGCAGTATAATCCTGAATCCCGTGATTGGAGCTGCAGCATCGCAGCCTGGATCAGGCGGCCTGGCTGTAATTGACAGGGGGGTAGGCGGGTGGAAGGGGCAGCTGGGAAGCTCTTGGGAGGCCAGTGGTAGCTGTTTCACCAGCTATTACAAAGTATTACGGGATTTTCACCATGATAAAGGCACACTAGTGCTTTGTGACCAAATGTCAGCTCTGCCTACCTAAGTCCACACACGTCGGATCTTTTATGACAGGTACACTGTATGTCTAACAAGGAAAAGCCAGTTTTCCTCCGTGCTTTTCTCTCCTACAGGTCCTAAAGAAGGCTGCCTCGGTAGTGTGACCTACGCGTCTATGATCCCCCTCCAGATGCTGCAGAACTACCTCCGGCTGGTAGGTGGGCACTGCCCAGTGGCGTCTTACACACCCTCCTGACACTGGAATCCTGGGTGGCCTGATGGTATGTTTAGAAGGGTGTGAGCGCCCACCCAGCCGGGGCCCTGACCTCATTACCTCCCTCCGTGGAAGGCTGATGGTCACTTACTCCTGGATTTCTGTCACTGTTACCCGGGTGTCCATTGCCTGGACCCAGAGACCATCTGTGATTTGTGAGTGTTACAGTTTGGGCGGACAAGGGCTTGGCATCATATGTCGTAACTGATCAACATGGAGGAAAATCGCAGTAAATACCAAGCTGCCTCACTATAAACTTCCATCGTGCAAAAATGAGTGAAGATGTGCTCTAGCATTAGGTAGGAGCATTAATTTGGCCACATGAACAAAAACCAAGAAATTATAGCCTAACTATATAGACGTTATTTTTCTCAAATGTAGAAGCCCCAGCAGGTGAAGGACCCAGGGAGTGCGGAGGGGCAGGGGTCTCCGGCAGCACCGGCCCTCTGAGTGCCCTGCTGGTCCCTGTGGAGTAACTTCCCAGGTTCTAGCTGAGGGCAGAGCCTGGAAGCCCCACCTCTTCCTGTTGGGAGTTGCGCTCATGGCTCTTGCCCACACCCCGCTGTTAACTTGTTGACTTCAGAAACGTTCAAACCTGCAGAGCGAGCTTGTCAGACCCGGGCCCCAGGGCCGCCTTCAATGTGGCCCAACCCCCCAACACAAATTCTTGAAACGTGATAAGATTTTTTTGTAACCTTTTTTTTTTTTTTAAACTCATCAGCTGTCGTTAGTGGGAGTGTATGTTACGTGTTGGACCCCCCTGCTGTAGAGAATTTCAATGAGTTTATTTGATGACAGTTGCTGGGAAGCAAAATCTCAAGGGATTAAGAAAATGCTCCAGAGAAGGGCTGTTTTATTTCATATGTTAGAGCCAAAGGAGGAGACCTAAGGGTGCTCACGTGAATCCCACTGGTGGCAGAGGAAGAGGGTGGGAGGAAGCACAGCGGGGAGATCTCTGGGATGGGATAAAAAGTAAGACGGAGAGACGCCTTTCACGTTGGTGGGTGCAGGAGAGTTAATGACATTCACAGCCCATGAGATGGTAGTGGGGAACCAGATAACACTGGGAGGGGCTCTGGTTTGGGAGGTTGGGCCCAGAGGGTTCCGGAAAGATGGGATGACTCCGACATTCCAAGGGCATGTTATCTTAGGTGCAGAAAGACAGTGGATGGGCTCGCTGAAGGTAAAGACTGACCTTCGTCAAGGAAGCTACTGGCCCAAGATGTGACCACTGTCCGTGACCTGCTTTTAGTTAGAAATAGCTATGTGTTCAGCCATCCAGTGAGGTCACTTCGGTCTCTTGAGTTAGTAGGGCTTGCTGTGCTGCCCCTGAGCCTGTCAGGTTTAGGATATGGCCCCTTTTTTGTCCGCACTGTTGACCAGACTATAGACACGGGTCCATGCCTGGCTGGCAAGTGTGGTCTTTTGCTGGGCAACCCTGCTAATCCTAGACAGTGCTGTTACGCAAAGGAAGAGGCAGGTGTGTGATTACCAAGAGAAAGTAGCAGATTTCTCCACACAAAATGGGTGAGTGTAATGCTTTGCCTTTGTCCAGTCCTTACTACACGCCAGGCAGTGTTACTCCTCAGGACATCACCCATTTTATAGACAACGAAACGGAAGCAGGGAGAGCGAGGATTGCTGCACGTCCCCGCGGGTGGTGGCGCCAGGATTGTGCATCCCTGACTCCCCTGTCTGTCTCTGTTGTGGGAGGTATGTCTAAAACTAATACTGGTGGTATAAACTACAAACCATTAACAAAACAATCATGTTGCTTCCTCCCTTAACTTGGAAAACTTTTTAAAAAAATAAATAAGTGGGTTTAACTGTTACCCTTTACAAAAGTTGTTGCTATTAGCTATGAATTGATTCCTTTGTTCCTGATGGAAAGGAAGTATTGAAAACCATTCCAGTGATCTCGCTAGGCTCAAAGTTGGGGCTGACCTCAGTAAAAGCAGCTGCAGTAGCATAGAGACACTCAAAAGCCTCACGAGTTAGGAGACACAGTGTCTTCTTAATGGGATACTTGCACTGTTTTTCTTTGCTACCTGCTCTTTAATGCACCAAAGTAAGCCCAAGGGTTTTATCCAGATGGGAAGGAGATCGGTCTCATTCCTTTGCTTAAGTGCAGGTTGAAGTTGTGCGACCAACTGGTTTTCAGGAATGCAAGCCCCAGGCTTTTGTGGGGTCACTTCCTAGCACCGCATTCTTCCCAGAGCCATTATTATTGTTTGGGGAATTTTGTGTGAACAAATGGACAGGAACTGTTCTCTGTGGCTCTAAAGTCCTATATAAATCAATTACTTCAAGCCAAGTATCAGAAGAGATGAGGATGAATGTCCTAGCCATCACACATGACGCCTAAAGCCATCCCCATTTTATGGCTGAGTAAAGAATTGGTTTTCCATTCTCTTCTGAGTTCAGCATCTCAGCACCACCTGGCCTCAAACTGTCTCAGGAAAGGAGAAGCGTTTGCTCAGACTGTGACAAATGACACTCCAAGTCAAGGGGGAAGTGTGTTGCTTAAAATAAGGCCACAAGTCAGATGTCCCCTTTTAAATGGGACAGAAAACTCACTCCAGCTGCGGCGTTAGGCACCGCGGAGCCTACCAGGACCTCCCTCCTGCTCGAAAACAAAGTGCAGGGGAAAAAGTCAAGGGGATAGATGGGCCTTTGTGGAGGTCATTGTTCCCATTTAATCCAGAATGCATTTGCCTCACAAAGCACTAATTGACATGTGTTGAGAGCTTCCTGAATAGGCTCTGAAGACACAGGAATAAATGGGATGGGTACCAATTGTGATAAAAAAGCCAGGGTCCCCATCCTAATAAGCAAAAATGTCAGCCTATAAGTGTGCACTTAGAGGATAGCTCTGACAACTGCAGTTCACCTTTTAGAAGTGAAGTTTGATGCCCCCCACAGCGGCCGGCTTTCCTGTCAGTTCATCTAGCTACCATTGCTCCATCTTTAGCGCCCTCTGCCGGAAGCCTGGCGCATGTATTTATTATACCTCAGATCTTGGAGAAATGTAATAGGCAATAGGGCTAGAACAGATAAATAGGTTTTCTTCGCTTAGCTTTGTATGTTTGCACCAGTCTCAGTAAAGCAACAGGCTCCTATTAATCAGGTTTTGTTTTGGTTTGGTTCACAACTACATCATTTGACAAGATAGAACAAAATACCATTAGCAAAAAATTTAAAATAGCCGAAATGAGGAGAAACCTACCAATGGAATGCCTGCATCAGGACCTATGAATGACCTGGAAGTCGATGTATTGGCTTATCTCTCTATTTACTTACTTCGCTCACTTATTTATAGTTGACTTTATTCCAGGGGTATTAGACGATGTGAACACAAAATGCTTATTGCTGGTGAGTGGCCTTTTCCATGAAAGTTTAAATGGAATGTTTCCTGCTTGTGTTATAAGAACCTACAATCTGAGAACAAAAACAAGGTGTTGAAATTGAAGACAGCTTATCTACGGAGCTGTTTCTCCTGCTGTTATGTGATTTCAAAATCCATCGTGGCAGCGCACAGACCGTTTGACGGAGTGGCTGTAATGAGAATACTCTTGTTTTCAGACGTGACACAGATTCAATAGCAGCACGACTTGACAGTCTCCGGGGCAGAATACGCAGTAACTCTTGGCAGCCTGCATTCTGTCTCAGTGGTGGGACACAGTCCATTCCTTGTAAAAGACTTTCTACCCAAGGCATCATGGCACATGGGGCTTAATTTGGAGAGTCCTAGTCTGCACCCGGATAGGACTACCTAACACACAATTTCCCCCTGAAGTACCTTAGAAAAGTGACACAACTTCCCAATAACAGAGAAAAATAGAACTGAGGTCTATTTTTTCTAAATTCTCTTGGCAAGAATCTAGGAAAATTTCTACTGCCTTTAGGGACAACAGAGTGTTAGGCCCACTTATTGGAGCCCTGTTGGAAATTAGGTAGGAAAATATTTGTATTATCCTTCTATTATCATCTAATATACAAAAGAAAAAAAAAGAACAAAATTTTACCATTTAGAAAGTTGGGCATACGTGGGCCGTCCGGAAAAAATCCAGCCATTGTCAATATGATGGGAACAGTTACGTGGGATAGTCTCTGGACAGCCCTCATAGATCCTTTCCGTGTGGTACGCTTTTTGCAACACAGAAATGCTCCCCTTCACCCCCTGTCCATACGGGTCTGTGCACGTCTGTTCTGAGATGAGAGCTCCTGGAAATACCTGGGCAGGGAGGTGGTGGGCTTCGGTGAGACTGCTCACCTGGGCCGCGGGCTTTTAATACACACACACACACACACATATATACACATACATATGTATATATATGTGTGTGTGTGTGTGTGTGTGTGTGTGTATTCTAGAATTTTCTAGAAAAACCAGGGGGAAAACAGTGTGAAGAATTATATTTATTCTCTATACAGTGCAGAGAGATAAGCGTGAAAGCAGGGCAGGGAGGCCATGGTAGGGAGAGGTCAGGTCTAGATTGTCAGAAAGGAAACGGACGAGACAAGGAACTGTGCAAACACCTGCAAAAGCAGTGACATCGGTAAGCGTGGATGCAGGACAGTCAAGGGCAGAGGTGGGATAGTGAGGCTTCTGTCCAGCGTTGTAGAAGACCAGTGAGCGCTCCCGATGTAGAAGAGGGCAGAGTTACAACAGTGACGGGGGGACCCATAGATGTCCTCACAGAGCTCAGAAAGGGGGCTTAAGCAGGATAGGTGTTCCTTAGAAATCAGAGCACTTGAAGAGGAGAAATTCTCAGCAACATCATAGAAGAAAACTGTCCTCAGCCCAAAAAAGGTCTGACTGTGCACCTGGTAGGGTTCACCATGTTCCGTTTAAGACTGAGAGACAGAGGCCACAACTAGGTGCAATTTGAATAACCCCCCAGGCTTACTTATCTCATAAGTACCAATTAGAACAGGTTGTTCTTTAATAGTTTTCTTTAATAATCATTTACCTCCACCAACTTGGGACTCCACAGCCTCACTGTCTGGAAGCAGAACCTTAGCTGAACTTTCTAGAATATTATCTGTCTCCTGTCTCTGTGGGCGTCCCTGTCCCCGTGTTGGTCCTTGCTGGCACCTCTCCCATTGCTCGCTCACAGACCTCTGCAGACCGGCCACTGAGGGCCTCTTGTGGCTTTAGAAGGCTGACACTTGGGCACCTAGAGCCCAGTCGTGCCTCCAGGCATGCCGTGCTCCGTCACTGCCCCAGCCACAGCGTGCGTCCAACCACTTCCTTTTCTTTGGAAGGCTTAGCGATGGAAGAGTAATATTCAAAATCAGAGGTAACTGGGGGTTCCCAGATACACTGTCTTTCAGAGCCTAAATCCCAGTCCCAGGTCCAACATCACAGGGCCCCTTGAAGGACCATTCCTATCTTTACCTAATGGCTGACACCCGGTGGTTTAGCCTGGTTTTCCTCTCGTCCAGAAGTTCCTCTAAGCATGTCTTGGTCTCTTTGGAGGCCAGAGCTGAAATCTTACAGGCCTCGGGTAAGGAAGGAATACCTTTTTCCTTCTATGCGAAGGGCTTTCCCCAAGCCTTCCTTTCATACCCCCCAATCTTCCTGGATGAACGGGGTACATTCACTGTCTTCAGATGTCCACCCCAGTCACCCTCAGCGAGGTGGCCTTCCCCTGTGATCCCACAGGGACAAGTTCCTCAGAGCAAGAACAGCACGAAGACACACAGACATGTTTATCCTCCCAATGTTCCATTCCACAATCGAAAGAGAGGACACACCCCATCATGCCTAACATTTCTCTACATCTTGTGGCTCAGTCTTCCTCCGTGTGCTGCGTACCCCCACTGTGCCAGTCAGGATGGCACCTCACCTGCCCGGGGCCTTTCTGCAAGCTCTTTTCATGCTTTTCAAGCGTGTGGACGGGGAGTAGGAGCTCAGCCCTGGGCTGAGGGACGTGGGGCAGTGACCTGCCCTCTGCGTCTTGCCCCAGACATCGCTGTCTTTGCTCTGTGTATTAGGTCATTGGCTGGCCATCCCTGTGCGTCTCTGCATGTTCTCAGATGAGGTGTCCCTGCATATGGGGATAAAGATTTTTTTTTTAATGCTATAGGTATCCAGGCAGGAGATTTTATTTTTTAACTGTTAAATTTATTGGGGAGACATTGGTTAGTAAAAATTACATAGGTTCCAGGTGTACAATTCTGCAGTACATCATCTATGTGTTTGCGTTATGTGCTCACCACCCAGAGTTAGTTCTCTTTCCATCACCAAGATTTTCTTTTACAATGTAAAAGTAATAAGTCTCTATCTAGACTTCTTTGAAACAGAATTCCAGAATGAAATGATAGAGGTGACCAAGGAATTGTATACTCATCCAGATGTCTTTTATAGAAAAAAGTCACTGCAAAGATATTCTCTGATATACAACAGCTATCAAAAGGTTACACTCACGTGTCCTTCAAAAACACACAAATGCACGCGTACACACAGCCCCCAACTCTGCAAAGGAAAAAGCTAGAAGGAAACATATTTTACAATGGCTGCTTGAATGATTTCTCTTCTGCTGCTTCATGTTTCTTTGTATTATCCAAAATTCTTTAATGAAATCCCTTGCTGTTTTAATCACTGAGGAGTAAAATAAGCATTGGGAAAACTCCGACTGAAGAGCATCTACAAGGGATAATAAAGAAAAATAATCACAGAACATCTACAAGGGACAAAAGGTGCTAGGGACTGTGCTCCCAGCTAATACATGAACCTCAACTGTGGAAACCAGAGGGAAGGAGTGTGCTGTTTCATAAAATGCCTTCTCTTGCTATAAATATATAAATGCTATGTAAAATACTATATAAATATATCAGTACAGTATTTGCCAGTATTTCACAGTAAAATGAAAGACTTGACATGTCCAGTGAATCAACCTAATGCCTAAAATACTTTTAACCTTTTGAAAGGCTGAGGACGATCAGCAGGGGGATGTCACACTTCCACACCATTTTCACGTCAGGTCTCTCCTTGGTTTGTGAACAGGTTGAGCGATATCATAACGTCATTTTCCACGGCCCGGAAGGAAGCTTGCAGGACTACATAGCCCATCAGCTTGCAGTCTGCATGAAGGTATTGATTCTTGCATCCCCCCTTGTTTCCTTTGGTCACTCGGACATGCGCCGAGCTGACCAGCCTGTGTCCTCATCACAGCACCGGCTAACTGCCGCGGGCTCCTCCTGCGACATAGTGCGAGCCGCAGTGACCGCGAGCTTCTCCAAGGAACGGCTGGGCGACCTGTTCATCAGTAGTGGTGAGACCATTTCAGCACACTGAGTTGTGGTACCGAAAAAGGCAGGCTTTCTTCAACGATGCCTTTAAAAGGGAAGAACCTTGGTTGCTTGGGAATAAAATGAAGTCAACTTTTCAAATACTTAACAGCTGTGGCATGAAAATTTCGGGCACCCGGGTGAACACTTGCAAAGAATTATTTTCGTGTTTATATCACTGTGCTTGTTGTACATCCTGCGTTTTTTTTTTCATCGTTATCACTCACTGTTGTGTGCATGTTGTATAACTGGCACCACAGGTATGCCAGGGGAAGGTAGTGGCAGGTGTCCACCTGGGGGGTGGGAGTGGGGGTGGGATGCTGAGTATTGTGTCACAGATGCTGTTCAGAATTGCACAGTGGTAATATGGTAAAATTCATGATTATCCATAAATTCTCTACACCCGAAGCCCCCCAGTTGGCTGACCCTGGAGTGAATTACTTGCTCCACCCCACCCTTAGCATGCCGTTGACTGGCACTTGGCGAAACACATACTGTGCAATCACTCATCTCATTTCCACGACAGCACTGTACAAGTAGGTGCCAGCATGTCCATTTCCGAGATGAGGACATAGGCCCAGAGAGGTTCAATAACTCTGCCACAGCAAGACAGTGGCAGATTAAATCTGTCTTAAACAACACTTTCACGAATTTTCTGTCTTGGGCTTCAGAGCTTAAGACCCTAACCTTTATGGAGTTGGCATAACCCTGCAGAGCACAGCATGCCCAGCAACTGTGACACAAAACTGAACCGGTGATGCCGGGTCACTGAGAGTCTGCTGTACCCACCCTCCAGCAATTTAAGAGCGTTCCCATGTGTCGCATCTTTGCCAACATTTTGCATCAGGCATGTCCAACCTGCAGCCCAGGATGGCTTTGAATGTGGCCCAACAGAGTCGTAAGAAAAGATGAGGGTTTTGTGGGGTTGTTTTTTTTTTTTTGACTCGTCAGCTGTCCTTAGTGTGAGTGTGTTATGTGTGGCCCGGGGAAGCCATGAGGTTGGACACCGCTGGTGTGCCTGTCAGCTTCGTACCAGTCCCCAAATCACTGGCTTTTGTTTCTGACCACAGCATGTCTGATCCCGGTAAAACAGTCTCCTGCTAACAAGAAAATCATCGTCATCTTGGAGAATTTGGAAAACGCTTCTTTGTCCGAGTTACTGGGGGACTTTTTGGCGCCTCTGGAAAATCGCAGCCCCGAAAGCCCCTGCACTTTCCCAAAAGGTAAAGATGGTGGCCAGACAACCCCACGCTGAGACGCAGGCCCCTGTGGTGTCGCACTGCTCTTTCTGTTTCTCACACCCCAGACTTCAGGGCCTCCTTCCTTTGACTGCTTTGCATCTGCACTTGGCCCATCCTGCGGCTTGCCGAGGGCGGACCGTTGCTTCTGGTTGGTCTTAGGAAACGGAACGTCGGAGTGTTACTACTTCCACGAGCACTGCTTTGTGATGGGCACCCTCGCCAAGGCCGGCCTCCAGGGCTCCGACCTGCTGGTGCAGCAGCATTTCCGGTGGGTGCAGCTGCGCTGGGACTGCGAACCCATGCACAGCCTGCTGCCCCGCTTCTTACGAAGGAAAATCGTCTCTAAGGTAACCACCTGCAGCCCCGCCTCTTGTGGGTGGGGCTCTGGGGGTGGGGCTTTGGGGTCGAGACCTGGGCTGAGTCCTAGGATGAGTTCTACCCTATAGACCAGTGGTTCTTAACCTGTGGGTTGTGACCCCTTTGGGGGTCAAATGACCCTTTCACAGGGGTCGCCTAAGACCATCGGAAAACATTTCAGATATTTACATGACGATTCATAACAGGAGCAACATTACAGTTATGAAGTAGCAACGAAAATAATTGTATGGGGGTCACCACCACGTGAGGAACCGTATTAAAGGGCCACGGCATTAGGAAGGTTGAGAACCACTGATCTAGGCTGTCCCTGTGGCCTCTGGGCAAGTGCAATTTTGGGACATGCAAGGGTTAAATAAGGAAATGCATGTAAAACCCATCACGGTTTCTGGACTATGTCAGTAACGTGAAACCCATAACAGTGTCTGGACTAAGTTTAAAAACAGCAAATGTGTTTTACTGTTATTAACTGTTCTTAGGAGTTTCACCCACGTTCTCAATGCTGTAGAAAGATTGTAAAATTAATCACCCTTTTTAAGGAAGAGCCATCCCCCCACCATATGGCAACACATGGAAAATGTGTGTTATTTTAGCTGTGCTCCTTCACCCCAAATGAAGAGAGGATCAGATTTGGCTGTATATTTGCTTTATAATTTTAAATGTTTCTATTTTCAATTTTGGCCTGTTAAGAACGAAAGGACAAGAAGCACTGTTCTGAGTCAAGCCCCCTTTGTCCCGCCTCCCTGTCTCCCCAGTTCAGAGGTCAGGCGCCCCCTCCCTGTGACCCCGTGTGCAAGACAGTCGACTGGGCTGTGGCCGTCTGGCGCCAGCTCAACTCCTGCCTGGCCCGCCTGGGCACACCGGAAGCACTCCTTGGGCCAAAGTCCTTCCTGTCTTGTCCTGTAGTCCCAGGGCATCCCCACGTGACAGTGAAGTAAGTGCCATCTCTTCTTTGTTTGGCATACAGCCATGGCCAGCTGGGGATATTTTGAGAGTGAGAATGCTGCACGCGGGGGTACCCTATGCCACCTCTTGTCCTCAGCATGGAATGTCACCTCTGTGCTCCTGTCAGAGGACCACCAGGGCTTGTCTGTTGGGTAGCTCCTAAGGAAACTGTACTAAGAATTAGCGAGCAGTTTCTCTCTGTTACAAAAGTCGCATCAGAGTCACGTGCGACTTCATTGTGCACGGTCACTGGGGAGGCCCGCGCAGGAAGTTCAGTCAAGGAATCTGTACCGAAACAAAACCAATGATGAATTAGGAAGCGTCCTTTTTTATTAATGAGGCTTACATACTTACTGGGTTTTCCTTGGTAGCTGCTGATGACAACAAGCATATAAACAATACGGTTAATGAAATAGGAAATCAGGAGGATATTGAAAGCGGGGGGGTGGGGGAATTGTCACAATCCAGCTTAGTAAGGGTTCCGTGATCAGCTATCAGCTTCAATTATGCCATTTCGGGCGTCCTAGGTAGAAGTCCATTTCGGTAAAAGCAGGGGGTGCAAATACTACAGCTTCTCTATTGTAACACAAACTGTTCATTTATTTAATAACAGCTAATCGAGGGATGGGAAGAATTACTATGTTCAAATACACACAGCAGGCTCTTGCTACAAGAGCAGAAATACATTTATGTATGTAATGAGCCCCTTTTCATCAGTATTACAATTAAATTTAAGCCTTTTCATAGCCAGAGTCTCAAGATTCTTACAAGTCAGTCTTGGTCTTTCCTATCTGGAGTACAGTCATTGTCAAGACCTGTAGCAGCTCTAAGATTTTTACCCCATTTGCAAGATAACAAGTTAGCCTGCCCCAGGTTCAGGTGCAGGGTCAGTGGCCCAGGACCTAATCACTCACAGCACAGCACACACCCAAGCTTCACATTTGCATTAGTGTCCTTAGCTCCTCCATCCCCAGTGGGGGTACACAGCGGCCCCGGGGGAACTCTGACCTTGGGACTCCCCTAGGCTTCTAAAGGGGGTGCTGTCAGATCTGCCCACCCTTTGCCATGAAAGGGGATATTCCTTTCACTCTCCTGGTTGGGAAACAAATCCGCTCTCTGTTCCAGAAGGAGACACTGCCTCTGTCTTCCAAGGCTGTCTACTCTACTGGTGTCCTTGGAAAAGCAGTCCAGAACTAAAGCTGACACACGTGCAAAAATGTCATGGAGACTTTGCTCCCAACAGCCCTATTAAGGAACTGCTATTTTTTTTTTTTTAAACAAAGCTCATCAGCTTTACCCCTTTAACAGTTTTAGAAGTAATTGTGCAAACTGACGCCTATTGTCGAAGACCAGATTTTTAAAATATTCTCTATTGTAGTTTGTTTTTTCTTGAATTACGTATCACTAGATAGAAATAGAGAAGCTTGCAATAGATAGATGCTTGACACCTGGGTAAAAGTTTTAATAGTTTTGAAAGACATATAGCACTACTAGCTTCGAGAATTTTCCTATTGTAGGAAGTGGGGTCTTATCTCTATAGCTTTTAATCATATTAAATGTTTGTTGTTTTTTTAATGCTACAACAAAACGTAATCTTCTTTGGAAGGAATTTTAATTGTTATTGTGTAATTCAGACATGAGCGGAAGTCCCATTGCTACATCTGTTAATGCAGAGGTCACCTGAGGCGACAGCTCGATGACCCTGTCCCATCTCTGCAGGGCTGAGCCCTCACCTTGGGGCAGGCAGATTTGATTTGCCAGTTATGATCAGTTACACTAAAGTGCGTGTGTATGTGTGTGTGTGTGTGTGTGTTATTAAGGAAATGTGGCAAATAAGTTTCAGCTACTGAGACATAGACTTTCAGGAAATCTATTTTCCAGATTTCTTCTGTCAGTGAATTTACCTCCCTTTCCATGGGTTTTAGTCATGCATTCATGCAGCACACACTCCAGCACGGATTCCCACTCAAGCATTTTAAAAGTCAAAGGGGAGGGACACCTGAGCAGACTCCCTGATAACTGGCACTCAAGCAACCGGCAAACAGAAATCTAAGATACACTACATTTATTCAGCATCTACCAATCCCCACGGTGCCGGCTAACGGAGAGTCAACTGTACATTGTATTTTTGAGGCAAAATCAAACGACAGTGGGTTGGGTGATTTCTCTTGTTCCCAAACTTACCTGAGGAAGGTCACGTATCTGCGGAAACACTTCTTTTCTTCCATGGTCTAGGGACTCTCCTCTGTGTGTTAGAGACTTTGTCCTGACTGTGAGCACGCCCCTCTCTTGCCAGGTGGATGTCTAAGCTATGGAACGCTGTCATTGCGCCCAGAGTTCAAGAAGCAATAGTGTCGAGAGCCTCCGTGAAGAGGCCACCCGACCTGGTGCAGACACCTGCCAGAAAAGCCCCGAGTCAGGGCCAGCAGGCGGTGGTGAGAGCCGCCCTCAGCATCCTGCTGAACAAAGCTGTTCTTCACGGCTGCCCCCTCCAGAGAGCAGGTATGCGGGCCCACGCGGGAGCAGGGCGGGTTCATTCACTCTCTTACTAACACCTGCTTGCACCGGTTATTTGGGGGCGCTCTGTGCTCGGCATCGGTGGGCATCTCATGCCATTCCTCCGTGGCTTTCATTATCGGCTGGCGTTGGAAGTTTTTAGACCCCCGAGTCCGGTTCGCTGGTCGAGAGGACGCTTGCTTGGGTGTCCAGCACACCTGTGATTTGGCAGGGTCTACTTCTTGGAGAAGGGGAAGTGTTGTTTTTTTGGGTTCTGTGAAAGGGCGTGATCCCTGCCTGCCTTGTGGCAAAATCAGCCTGGTGTTGTTTCAGAGCTAGACCAGCACGTGGCCGATTTCAGGGGCGGGAGCTTCCCTTTGTCCATCGTTGCAAGTTACAACCACTGTGGCAAGAAGAAAGGAGAGAGTGGGGCCTGGAGAAGGGCAAGCACCAGTCCTCGCAAAAAGGCTGGCCGGTTCTCCTCACCCGCCTGGACCAAGCCGGACCCGAATGAGGACGGTAAGGGGCGTGGCCGGGCCACCTGGAGCGGTGCGGACACCCAAGGTCTCGTTTCTGCATGCAAATGCACTTTTTCAAAAAATTTATTTGTATTGGTTTCAGGTGTACAAAAGAACCTGATTATAGATATTCACACACCTCATGAGTGATAGCCCCCCCAAGTCCACTGCCAGCTGGTCAACAGGACGCTTGCTTGGGTGTCCAGTATGCCTGTGATTTGGCTGGGTCTACTTCTTGGAGGAGTGGAAGTCTTGGGGAGCTGGAATCCAATGACTTTACTACCTGTCTGTACATAGTTATTACAATAGTATTGACTACCCCATAACGCACTTTTATTGTGATCACTGTGCATTCCACAAAATTCCGTGTATTTCAAAGCACGTTTTCACAGAATAAAAGTATGTGGTAGGTATGTTTTTCCAAAAATATTCGGAGCCCTGTTCCTGAAAAATAATCTTTCATACTAGAATTCTGAAATTAAACATATTTTTACTGTTAAATGGGCCTTTCTATTAAATTTTTGCGGTGTCCACAATTAAATTTATGTAATACAATGATTGCACCTTGGCATATATCTCTTTTAGTGTGTCATCCCTCAGCCACCCGTGAAGTTTTAAAAGTATGCGTACAAACATTTGCTACCAGTTAAGGCCTTTAACATGCATCGGGTTTGCATATTTCTGTCTCATGCACGGTGTATGCTGGGTGCCAGGCTCTGTTCCAGGCTGTAGAAATCGGGCAGAGAAAACGGCAACAATGCCTGCCCGCAGCATTTATATTCGAATAAACCATTAAATAGATTCTCTGTAAGCGGACACCATTTATGAAAAGGAAATATGTGCGTTTTCATTCTAACACAGAAGAAAGCACATCTCTCTCTGGTATTACACCTATTTTTTTAGGTTTTGATAATAGGATAATCCGCAGTTATATAAGTTACAAATGCCCTCCCTCAAGGAAATCCACATGTGAGTGAGAATGAAAATACTCCAACCTCATGTGCATTTTGAACTCCTGATTATATGTAATTAGTGTTATGTCTGGAGGAGCCACCTCAGACGTATTGTTTTGTGTACTTTTGTGCCTGCTTTGCAGCTGGGGGGTTGCTACATAAGAGAATACAATGCCTAAAGTCTTAAAAAATAAAAACTGCGTTTGCTCACAAATACATTTTCATACCTTAGCTTGTATTTTGTTGATTGAGAAAATTGTAATATGGTTTTTACCATATATGTTAGAGTTTTGTAATTAACCTCCAAGTGTTGCTTTAGTAAATTGTGAGTACCTTTTTTTTAATGATTGAATGGAGAGTCGCTGAATAAAATGAGATTTTTACTTATACTCTTTATAGATGTGTTATATACGAGGGCTGTCTGGAAAGCATCCAGCCATGTCATATGAAAACCAGAAGCGTTTATGGCTGGGTTTTGTCCCGGACAGCCCTCGCATTTATCATAGGGTGCATTCTGATCACCATGTCTGACCATTACTTCCCAAAGTTAGCGTGTTTGTTCAGGTGGTAAAGTCATTGGTTTCCAGCTCCCCAAGACCACATAGAGACTCCTCAGATAGCTTTCTGTAGCAAGGATGACACCTCTCACTTGTTCATCCCATTATAGTGTATGCCCAAGGGGTCTCAGATAAGGAGTATTCCCTTCATTTACAGGTAAAATAAAACTAAGGTTTATAAACCCTTGGCTACCTGTTTCAGATCCTCTCTCCTGGAAACACAGGGTTTTGCAATCTCTGATTTTTTTTTTTCTTGCCAGGCTGACCAGATGTCCTGTTTGAAAGGGGACAGTATCGTTGTTTTCTGTCCCCTTTCAAACGGGATGTCTGGCCAACCTGTTTCTTGCCAGTCCAGTGCTGTTCTCTTCGGTCCGTAGCCTCTAATCCCGTGGCACGTGTATAATCTATAAGCACTCAGATAAGCAGACACCCATCTTCACTATCATTTCCAAGTTTATTACAATTTCTATAGGGTTTAGGACCAGCTTCTTTCTTGAGCTAAATAATTACCTAAACAATAATTATTGTCAATATTATATATTTCAGAGTTGACAAACAAAATCAAAGAAATGATGAATGTAAACTTAAAGCAGTATATGTAAATAAGTCTGTGTATAAGTTAGAAAAACTGAATTATAAGTGATTTTAAATTCATTTCTATTTTCAGTAATCATTTCATAGTTTTAAACTATTTGATATAATATTAAATTTTATTATATTCTTTGAAACATGAAAGCTTGTTTTGAAAGATTGATAAAATTGTGTGCAACCATAGTTTGCACAGACTTCAACATAAGTATTTATATGCTCTAAAAACTAATTTTACAAAGTAAAATTCTTGGGCCATGGTTAGGTGATTGAACCATGGATTGGTTAAGAACCAAAGATGGACATACCTCTCTGGTTATTATATTTTTATAACAGTAATTTTTTTCTTAATAATTGTGTTTGATATAGGATTATTATAATGTTTGGGTTGATTTGGGGATTTTTTGACAGCATCATTTTAAAAACTCAAAATAGGAACCCCTTTCCATGCAGATCATAACATTGGGTGAAGACACAGTCTCTTTCTTTTCTGCCCCCAAACAAAAATCATGTCAGGTCACAGGCTTCTGGTCCCCAGGGCCCAGGCCTGGGAACTTCTGGTGATTAGGAGAAGCTGTGCATCATTGCTTTCTGACAAAAATGACGATGATGTGGGTAAGGAGACCAGCACAGAGATCTGCCTCTGGTGACCTGCTTTTCCTAAAGATGTAGTAAATTCAATTTACTTTTCAAAGTCATACTTTAAAGAGCATTTGTTGCTAGCAGTATTCATACAATTTTAGAATTCACTCAGAAGCAACTGTTTTTTAATGAGCTTATAAAATTGAGTGTGTCTCATAGAAACAGACATTATTTTTGGAGTCTGAAATGTTTGTAACTGCTCACATGTTTTTGACCATAATCCACAATGAGAAATAAGTTTTCCATCATGACCAATACACACAAACCTATGCATTTGTGTGAATATATAACTGATACAAACCAATATATTTATGGCAAGCTGTACAATCTGATATTTTTAATATATTCTGTATTTTGTGTACACTGTTCATATTTCCTGTTCTTGATAATGCAAGGCAATTAAAAGATAAATTTCTACGAATACATTAGTAATGCCACCCAGACTGTGTGGTTACGGAGTGGAGCCCACACGTCCCAAGTGCCTTGATCTGTATAATACATGGTCAGTGCTGAGAGGCACAAAGAGAGAAAGGCAGATATTAAACTCCTCTTGTGATGCTTTGAGAACAAAAGCTTGGGACATAGGGAGGGACTTGAGAAGTTCAAGATGCACGGGGACAATGATTTATTCTATTGGAATGATGACTTTTTTCGTTAAGTGATTACTTATTTTCCTTCAACAGGTATCAAAAACACGACTGCATCACCACTGAATTGTAACAGGAGTGCTTCTCTGTCGAAACAGAAGTAAGCTCCCCTTTCAGATTAACTGGGGATAAACAGAATATGTTCTCATTATTAATTTGTGCAACTGTTACACTGTTGATTTTTTTAAAAGCAATAGAGCTCATTCAAATGCTAGTATTCATCTGAAATCTAATGAAAGAAATCTAAAAAAAAATTACCCTAAGCTTAATATAAAGCCTATTTTGCTACTTGGTTTGTTGAAAAGGTTAGAAATATTGGCTTCATTTTTTTAATCAAACTTGATTATTAATACATTTGACAAAAGATATGGTAAAACCCTGCGTTTGTGCATTTTAAACAGGTTTTAGATGACTTGAGTTTTTAAATGCTAGGTTTAACAGAAATACAGCATAAATCTGCTTTTAGATTCTAAATGTGTGAAGTGACACTTTTATTTTTTTATATTGCTCTTAGGGAATTGTTGATTATCTCAGCTTATGAATTTTGAGGTATAAAGAATGATTTGGTTAATTACAGACTAGAAGTGTTTGAACACTTTGCAAATAGCTCCCCATTGTAACTCAGTAAATAGTGTGCCTTCTCATTTGGCAGATAACATTCGGCCCCAGGCCCCTGGTTTGCAGTAACAGAAGGGGCGGGTCACAGCCAGGACCCAGGACCCTGGTCACAGAGTTACAGAAGGGGCAGGTCACAGTCGGGCCCCGGGCCCCTGGTTCGCAGAGCTACCGAAGCAGAGAGGGAAGATCAGGAAAACTGTTTCACGAGCCTCTCTCGCCAGGGTGTTTGCTAGACCCGTTGTTTAAAGCAGGCTATATAATTTTCTCAGCAACTCTGTAATGCAGGCATAAGGAATGCAACCCAGAAACTGACGCGTACTGATGTGTTAAGGAGGCAAAAAAAACAAAAAAAAGTAAGCCCAACTCATGGCCATATTGCTAGTAAATGTTAGAGCCGAATTTGGAATTCTGTTGGCTCCATTATACCACATTTCCCCGACACAGTGTTTGGGTCTTAGCCTTGGAGACAGGGAAGAAAGTGGAAGAATAAGGACCCTGAACTGTTTTGGCGAAAGTGGATTTATTTGTAAATACAACTTGACCCCGTTGAGAATTTGGGGGAGGAGTTACCAAAATCCAGTAAGAGTGGGCCGTTGCCATTAAATAACATTTTGAAATCATTTAAAGGATTTTTAAAAACAGTTGGCCCCCATCCCAAATTCCAGAACAAGGTACAGGGTCTAGATTTCCACACTGGAATCTGTATTGGACTGTGGCTCACACTTTGAAGAAGCTCTTTTCTGAACTTTGTGTTAGGTCTTTAGAGAATGGTCTGTCGTCGACATTGAACTCGGATCAAGGGCTCTGTCTGGGTTCGGATGATGAAGCAGATCTTGTCAAGGAACTTCAGAGTATGTGCTCCAGCAAGTCCGAATCTGACATAAGCAAGGTGAGGGGTACGGATGGGGAGGGTGTTGACGGGCTCCCCCCTCCCCTCCCGCAAACCATGGTGGAGTTTCTTGGAGCCACATTCTGATACTCAGTCCCTGAAAGAAATTCCTTATGGAATCGTGTGGTTAATGTTGCAGGTCACAGATGCCCTTGCCTTGCGTAGAAAAGCCCTTTCTCTCAGAATATCTGTTAAAACAATGAGGGCGCTCTGTTTCAGCCCAGCCCACTTTTCCAAACTCCAGTGAAAAACCTGAAGCTAAAATGGCATGTGTTCATGGTCCTAGCACAAATCACACCAACACATTCAGGCAGCATTTGCATAAGCCTCAGCCTACATTCCCTTGAGTATTTTGTTGTACTATCACGGAGAGCATCACAGGACTCATGCTAGATACAGAGCAACGACTTTCCTTACAAATTAGAAGTAATTGGCCTGTGTAATGCACAGTCATAGTCTTTACGCGGTGAAAATTGAGATCTGCACATGGAAGTCAGTGACCCAAAATCTCAAAGAAGGCATTGCCAGAAGCATGTCCCCCCTTTTCTGGACCTCTGGTACCTGCAGCAAATTGGACCAGACTTCCTTGAAAACTGGCTTTGACTTGAAGTGGAACGTAAGGTAGTTACAATTTGGGCAGCTTCCGCGGAAATACTTGACTTCCATTTGACGGGCCCTAATCTCGAGGACAAAGTAGGACTCACTGTCTTTTTTAACCACGCTAAAAATGAACTGAAATGCTTATCATCCACTGGAGAATTAAGGTAATGATGAAATTTTGCAATTTTTCTATCCTTCCTTTTCTTGCCACATGATTTCTTTGGGACCTTTTTAAACAGACCCTTCCCTTAGAGATGGTTTCTCATGCACTTGCTGTTCGTTCCCACGGAGATCAGGTCTGACACACGGGCAGACAGGACCGAAGGATGCGTTCTGTGGAGCGCCGGCAGGCGGGGAAGAAGAGAGGGGTGATACTTCTACGTGACCTTAAGCCTGCCTTGTGTGTGTCACAGCATGACGGTGAACAGTGACTTGACACGTTGTGTATTTTCCAGATTGCAGATTCCCGGGATGATTTCAGGAGGTTTGACAGTTCAGGAACCAACCCTACATTTTCTGCAGCTGTTACTAACCTAAGAACGCCAGTGTCACAGAAGGTAAGTGACGTTTTTTTCCAAAAAAAATGGGACAAAGGAGGGTTGCTTTGCAGTTGATTTCACAAATCTTCTTTCGATGTGAATCACTAAGTTATTTTAAACCACAGCTGTGAAGTGAGAAGTAGCATAAAGGTGAGTGTGCTCGTTAGTTATTCCAGGTCGGAACGATTAGTGTTGGGATGATGGCTTGAGAGAGTGACCCAGAGAAGCGGAATTTAATTTTCCTTCTGTTTGATACCTAAAATTTTTTTCTGAAATTTTGGATGTCTTTTGAGAAGGTCTTCATTTGTTTTCATTCATGTATACCCAAACGGGAAGCAATGTAATGTCTGCCACTTTAAAATGGATTACTTTTCATGGGAGAACTTTTAAGACTTCCTGCATTTTTGGAATTAATTACAGCCAAGGGCTGAGTGATCGTAGAAAGACCTTTTACACCAGGCATCCAGGCATGTCCGACCTACAGCCCAGGACGGCTGTGAATGAGGCCCAACATGAATTCTTAAAATATGATAAGATTTTTTTTGTGACATTTTTTCTTTTTTAGCTCATCAGCTGTCATTGGTGTGAGTGTATTTTATGTGTGGCCCAGGGAAGCCAGAAGGTTGGACACTTTTTTTTTTAATGTATAAAACAGCAATCTAGTTTTTAGTTTCCTAAGTTGCAGTCAATGTGCATTATGTTTTGGTGAGGGACTTTTCTTTACAAACAAGTCAGAATGTCACATAAAAGAGCCAGGATTCCAGGAGGCTTCATGGCTAACCTCTCGAAATAACTTAATGATTGATTAATAAATGCCAAGAGACGCCCCTGCCTGGTACCCCTGGGTGAACAGAAACAATAGAACTGCCGCTTCCCCTGTAGTTACTTTGTGAGGATGCAGGTTCCTTAGAGTTATGTAGTAGGATGTGGCGTGTTCACCAAGCCGTGTCAACTGTGGTCACATCCTGTTCCTGTCCACTCCCACGCTGACTTAGGGAGACCTGGGGCGGGGGGGGGGGGCGGGCAGTGCAGGGAGGAGGGTTATAAGGTGAGCGTGGTATGACTATCCCATGATCGATCCTCACCTGAGCGCCTCAGCCCGGCTCTCGCTGGTTTCGTTCCTTCTCGGGCCTCGTTAGTTGTATGTGAAACTGTGAGCCGTATGTGTCGGGAAGAACTGGGGGGTAGGAGGTAGTGGCAAGGCTGAGCTCCCCCATAAAAGTACACGAGCTGTCCGGAAAGTCTCCAGCTGTGTCCTATGAAAAACGGAGGCGTTAATGGCTGGGGTTTTTCCTGGACCGCTCTCATGTGACATCATGATCTGTGGAGATGACCATGACCTCTGTGGCCCATTCCATCACATACCTGCCTCTTCGTTTTTCTCTTTCTTCAATTGGGACTGGTTGAGAAGCACAGTAAAAGCACCATTGGGACGGCACGTGAGGGCAAAGGACCCGAGGAGGGGGCCAGCGGCCGTCACTGAGAATTCTGGCTGCCACACGTGGTGTTCAGAGATGTGTCCTTGGGGCCAGGTCTCTTTCCTGTGTGAAAATGTTGACCGACCGGTAATAGCTGCCTTTGCTGTCACATGGTCATGAGGGGTGCAGTAGGGCACCATCTGTAAAAATGGCACTGAAAGGATGGCTGTGATTTAGAAGGGACCTTTCAGGATGAGGACGTACAAGTCAGTCGTCACGGAATAGTCACGGGGATGTGGAGTGCAGCGTGGGGAGTAGAGTCAGGAATGCTGTAAGGACCGTGTGTGGTGTCAGGTGGGCACTAGACTTATGGGGGGGGGGCCTTCACAAATGATATATGTGCCTACCCACTGCACCCCTGAAAATAATATGAAACAATGTTGTATGTCAAGTATAATTTAAATATATAAATATGTAGTCATGGGATGTAAAGTGCAGTATAAGGAGTACAGTCCGGTATTGTAATAGCTGTGTATGGGGTCAGGTGGGTGGTGGACTTGTTGGGGTGACCACTTTGTGAGGTGGATAAATGTCTGGTCCTTGTGTTCTGTACACCTGAGACTAAAAGTAAAAAACTAAATAAAAGGGACCGTTTAAAAAAGGCGTCCTTTTATACTCTCTGTGCTCCTACAAAGAACCATGTGGTTGTTTAAATTTATCATTTCTTTTATTATTATTAGTTGCAGGTGTGCAAAAGAACGTAATGATCAGATATCTACACCCTTCACAAAATGATCACCCCAGCAAGTCCACGACCCGTCTGACACCGTACAGAGCTGTTAGAATACCACTGACCGTTCCCTGTGCTGTTGTTTACATCCCGTCACGACATACAAAGGCTGTCCAGAAAGCATTCAGCCGTAAATGCTTCTAGTTTTCACATTACGTGGCTGAATACTTTCTGGACAGCCCTTGTATGTATTGTTAAGTAATACCTGGCATTGAGTATTGTTTCTATTAGTTTCTGGTGTATTTTCAGGGTAGGCATTTATATAACGTGTGAAGTGTTCCCCCTCAAAAGTCTAGGGCTCACCTGGCACCATATTACATGTGGGATTTGATGTGGGTCTTAGGACAGCTGCCTCTGACACCTCCCTTGTCCACTGGCCACTTCTGGGAGGACCTCTACAGCTGCGAGCTGTTTTTCTCCGAACCTGCCAGCAGAGGGCAGAATGGCACGCCCTGCTAGAAGCTTGGCAGGCTCCTTCGTCTTCTGTCCTTCTGTAAACTCAGCGGGCATGCCCTCCTTGGCGGCCCGGTTTCTCGTGTTTGGAAGTAATACCCTCTGGAAGGAAGAGCTCTCTGGCTGAAGTTGAGCTCAACCTTCTCCTGTGGGGCTGGGGAGGGGCCTGGCGGCCACCATTATCCATCAGAGGGACCGGAATAAGGACAGGGTCCTTCTCCTCCTCGTTTGCCACAACATGATGCACAGTAACTCTGTTAAACCTTTCCTTCCTGTCCCCGTGTAACTAATAAGACACAGCATTCCCGTCTTCAGAATGCGGCGTGCATTGAATTTGCTGGTGGTCTAGCTCAAGTGACAAGTTGAGGTTGGCCACCTTGGGCTCGTGACTAAGTCACATTCTACAGAGACGACACCTGGGAGGATCCAACCACTGGCTGAGGCCCGCCAGTTCCTTTCCATTTAAAGTAGGCTGACCAGACGTCCCGTCGTGTCGGGGACAGAGAATAGCGCTCCTGTCCCATTTCCAACGGCGCATGCGGTCAGCGCAGTCTCACTGGGCTAAGTTCAAGGTGTCGGTGGGCTGACCAGACAGACCGTTGGAAACGGGACAGGACCACTGTTTTCTGTCCCATTTACAATGGGACGTCTGGTCAGCCTACTTTAAAGCTATTATTAAGTACTTTGCCTGTTAAATTCTAGTTTTACATTTTAAATCTTTAAAGGTAACACTGCTGTTGGGGTTGCGTTACTAAATTTACAAAGAGGGAAAGTAATGAATGTCCACTGCTTTGGAGATGTTTGGAACAGCTCACTTCGTAGGCCTCACATCATGTTTGCTGGGCGGCAGAATTTAATGTCACATTGGGGGGCTCGGGAGACACCTGGAGTGACAGTTGGGAGCCTGAGATCTGATCCCAGTGTCTTCACTCTGTGGGCAGGTCATCTCACCTGTGGAGGTCTCAGTGTCCCCTTGGACACAGTGAGGGGCAGGGGCCAGGTGAGCATAAGAATTCTGAAACAAGCACTAGGAAAACATCCCAGCAAGGACGCTCTTGAGCCACCCGGTTACGCTTTACCGCGCAGAAGCCGTAAATCTGTGTACGCCCTGTCAGAGCACCGACGTGCTCTCTGACGTTCTCTGCTGCGTGCCAGGCGCCCAGCAAGGCGCCCATCTGCTAGTTGGAGGCTGAGACTGTTTGTGGGTGATTGAGGAGTATTCCGAGTTCTAGAAAGCAGAAGTGACATGACTCACCCAAGGCGATGCAGGTGACTTGAGCAGCTGTCTGCACATAGTTGGTCCAATTTGATGACTTCCACGAAGCCCCCTGGGGTGGGGAGATCCCAGATGCTGCAGGACTAGGGTCGCCGACTCCAGTGTCTCGCACTTTGGTGACACCACGAGGGACCTGATGAAGACCAGGTAGTGAGTCGACAGGAAGTGGAGCATTCAGCTTTTCCTCCCCAGTGTCTTTTTCATGAGAACTTTGTTTAGGGAGAAGCTCCCGCGTGAGTGATCAAAGAGAGAGAGAGGAGGAAGAGGGAGGGAGGACAGGTAATAGTTGGCGACAGTGTCACATGTGACCCATTTCTTTGGCTTCTTTTGCAGGAGGCCAGTCCTCTCAGCAGCCATCAAACTACCGAATGCAGCAACAGTCAACCCAAGACTGAGTTGGGTGTTCCCAGAGTTAAATCTTTCCTTCCTGTTCCTAGAAGCAAAGCCACCCAGTGTTCCCAAAACACCACGCGAAGCAGCAGCAGCAGTAATACAAGGCAACCCGAAATCAACAACAACTCAAAAGAGATCTGGAACTTTCACAAAAACAAACACGCAGAGAAACCTAACAAATAGGCCTGCCTACACTGTTCTCTCGTCACGTCTGTCTCTTCCACACCGAAACCAAGGACAACAAGATGTAAATACCTTCCGATGAGTCAGATGTGCTCACTGTAATATAAGTCTAAGTGCGGGACCACTATTCAGTTTTTGTAAAGAATGTATTTAAAACCAACCAACATTTTCTCGTTGCTTTTCCAAATCTATAGGATTGAACTTCAATGATGCCAACTTTTCAAGTAGTTTTATAATAGACGTACTGTAATAGTTTTAATGTTCAGGGGTGTCAGAACAGAACTGCCTGTGTATGTATACCTGTCCGTATGCACATATGTATATACTGAAGACGGCCCGTGAATCATACCACATACTACACGTTACAGAATGGGGACAGTTGGCTCAGAGAAAGTGTGCCCTTTGAAGTGGAGACCCTAACTTTACATTCACTCAAGGGGTAATGACTACCATGATGCAATAACTAATCATTTCTAAACAGTTACTTTCCATTAAAAGCCATATTAAGTATTTTGCCTGTTAAATTCTAGTTTTACATTTTAAATCTTTTAATGCTTACATTGCTGATTGGTTGCATCATGTAGATTTATGCTTATGGGTTTGCATTAAGACTGTAAAATATAAGATTATATAATGCAATAAAATGTTATCTTTCTTACAGAAGTTTTGTACCTGAGTGCACATAAGAACAGCGTAAAAATGATTCAGTACATTAATTCAGAGTTAACTCCCTCTTCCATTTAATTCTAGTAGCACAACTAATAAGTTGATATTTTCTAGAACTGTTTCTTCTAAAATTACTAATGAAATTGCTCTTGCTGATACAACTCAAAGTTAAGATGCTTTGACATCAAATAAAATATTGAATTAGCGAAATAATTTTGCTGTAATTTCTATCTGTAGCTCTTAGTATTTTCTCCCTGCAACAGACATTAGCGTTCAATTTAGGGACATTCAAAAACATTTTCTACATGTCGGTAGCTCACGAGCTGTTCACAGAAAGACCCACTTTTGTTAGATAATCAGTTTAAATAAAAATAAAACCAACATTTAAGAGGAGTTCTAAGAATAAGGTGCTCACTGAACAAAACCCCTTCCTTTTTTTTTCGTAGATACCTTAAAAAAGATAGGAATTTGCTTGGCTAAGAGCATCAAAGGCCCTTTGTTGGTCAGCGTGTCCATGGAAGTATGCACGTGTGCACTGATACTATATTAAGCTTTACTAGAATGTCTGCAAGTATCTTAAACTGTAGTCAAGATTATGTCACCAAGAGTAACCTAGAGAAAGGTCTACCGTGGAAGAACTCGATTCTAACACAAGATAGGATGTCATGTGTCATTTATATCCCAGTAAAGTTGGGGAAACAGCCACCAGTACAATTCAACACAGTTACTAACTACAGACAGGAAACCATAGTATCATCTCAGTAGATTTGGAAAGTAGTGATAAAATTCAACACTCCTTCAGGATGAAAACTCAGCAAACTACGAACAGAAGGGAACTACCTCCACCTGATCAAAAGACATCTAGGAAAAACCAATAATTGACATCATGTTTAACAGTGAAAGATTTAATGCATTCCCCTAAATTCAGGAAAAAAATTCAGGGAAACAGACTCTCACCATTTTTACTAAAAATTAGCACACACAAAAATAAAGGTCTATGTATTGGCATGGAAATGGTTAAATTGTCATTATTTGCAGATGATGTGATCACATACATACATAGAAAATCCTATGGAATCTACAAAAGAGTTATTAGAACTAAAAAGCAAATTAGGTCCAGGATATACGATCAGTATACAAAAACTAACTATTTTCATTTTCTACCAATACACAATTGGAAAACAATGCCATTTACAATAGCATCAAATATATGAAATGTCTAGGAATAAATATAAAATGGATACAAACTATACACTGAATAATACAAAATATTGCTGACAAAATATTGTTGTACCTATATAAATATCAAGGTACAGCCTGTTAGTGACTAGGAAGATTTAATATTGAGTCCATGTTTCCCCAATCTACAGGTTTAAATCAATCCTAATAAAAATCCTAGCAAGATTTTTTTTTGTTGTTTTTAAAGAAATCAACAAGCTCTTAAACACATGACTTCTCTTTTAATCCAAAGAGTTCTGGTGTATCTGCTTGGCCCTCTGAACTAGAAACAGCACGCAGATACTCAAATCACTGTGTTTTACAGCTGAATTCCTGGGGTAGCCACCCGCTGATGTGGGGCATTTTCTTCCCTTCAGGAAGAGAAAAAAAAAGACTGATCAAATTAATTTGGTTTCTGGGCCTCTGGGCCAAGGGGCCTAACCAATCAGTGGTCTGTTTTCTTCCTGACAGGTTCAAGTGTGTTTAAGTTCAAATACCATATTTTCACTGAAGTATTTTTTCAAAGCACAAGTGGCATGAGTTGGGTTCGTCAAACCTGTTTGTCGTTCAGACCCTTCTTGACCATTAATTTACCCTGGAATTTTCAAGACCATCCTGGTGAGTAATGGAGCAGAAATCAGGGTAATCTGGAATACCTGGGTGGTGTAATTGGCGGTGAGACGAGATGCTCCTGCCCTCTCTCTTCCTCGTTTCTGAACCACCTTATTGAACTGTGACCAACTGGTACTTTGTGCTGCGGTAAACAGAGCACAGGAACTGAAGGACTAAAGCTTCCTGTTATGCCCCTGATTGATCTGCATCGCTGACCTGTGACACGTCACTGTGGTGAGCCTCCGTTTCTGATTTGGAACAAAAGTTAACTTCTAACTCCAGAAATCTTTCCTTCTGTGATTTATCGGGTAGCTCACTCTCAGGTTAGCTTCCCCCGCCCCCCACAGCTGAATACTGAGGGATGGAAGCAGAATCTCTACACTGAGAGACGTCATCAGCTATGAAACAGGAAGCGAGGTCCCCCACCTGCAGAGGTGCCTCAGGCGCGGGGCGTTGGAGCGGGGCCCCGCAAGACAATTTGCTGTAATAGGAAATGAGGAGCAACCACACCCAGGAGAACACGGACCGGAAGCTAGAAAAGTGGACAAGCGGCGAACACGGGCTGAGATCGGAATTTCAGTGAAGAGACGTTTCATCCAGCTAATCCTAGCTGAGTCCCGGAAACTTCAAGGGGCAAGAAAAAGATGTCGAGCCAAGTATTTCACATCAGCCAAACAGAAAGAACTCTGTCAGTCACGTGAAGGGAGAGGCACTCGCTCCTCACTCATTTCACCCCCAATTGCTAGTACTGTCACCGAATTGTACCATGGTATTGACACAAATGCTTGACAACAAGAGATACATACGTGGTGATGATGTTATGACGGTGGTGTAGTAGCCCACACAGGAACCCCGGTTCAGTCCCAGTTCCTCTCAAGAAAAGGCTATCAGATCTGACCACGACCACGACCACCACCACCATGACCACCACCACCAGAGCTATCTCCTCTTTCATGTAAAAGTTTAGAACACCTGGAGTCATGATAAGAGAAGGCCAAAAACCATAGAAAAATGCTGGACATTGTAGGTCCCTGTAGGGCGACCACAACATCATTCCGTTCCTTTGTGGTGCTAAATATTCATTCCTACCTCACTTCATCTTGTAAATACTTGAGCATTAAGTGCCTTTACTTTTAAAATGAATATGTATCTAATGTACTTGAAGAGCATCGCCATACCAACGAGTCCTTTATGCAGTGCACACGAGTGGGCACTCGTGGAAGCCCTGTGGCGTTTACGTCAGTGTTAGCCTACACCCTGTTAAGCTCACGTCTTCCCCAGTCGTTGGAGCATTTGCATGGCCAGGACGGCTCATTATTTTGCTCTCACACCGCCCTTGAGTGATGTACTCACAGCCAACAATGAGGCGCAGAGTCATGGCAGCATGTGGTGCTCTAGGGCAGAATGGAGATTCAACGTCTGCTTCTTAGTTTCAAATCAAGCCCCAACTCCCCCGGGAATATCATAGAGTGTAGCCAGTGTACTGTCCTTAAAGAGACATCAACAGACTTATATGCCTCAGGAGACACCATTTATGTTGAATTCCATGTAAATGGTGCCTTTCTTGCACTATAAAAATGTCCACCTGCCCAGAGTACTTGCAATTCAAATTCAAGTTCAGGAAGAGCCTGCCCAAAGTTGAGGTATTGCTTTGAAACCCCAGAGGAGTGACTCATCTTCATACCAAAGTCAAAAGCCAAGATATGCATTGCTGGTCGCACAGACAGAAGAAGCATACAAGTTCTGATAGAACTTCTAAAACAGTCCTAATTCTTAATTTTTAATTGATAGGTAAGTCTCAGGAATCTTTGGTGCACTCAGGTATTTGCATTTTGATTGAAAACGCGTAGAAATAAAAAGCTTTTAACACCCAAAGTAAGAATCTCTTGAGAAAATTTACGCGCCACACCCAAACATTAAGAATTTTTCCCCTCCCACCAGCGTCTTCCCCATCTCTTCTCAATCACACTGTGAGCTAGCCCAGCTGCCAATGTTGACTCCGTAGGAATCGTGGCATTAATCAAGTGTCTTAAGAGTGTCTTTTGGGCTCACTAGGCTGACCAGACATCTCATTTTAAATGGTACATAGAGTCAGCACAGTCTCACTGGGCCAAATTCAAGGTGTCAGGAGGCTGACCCTACCTACCATCTGAAATGGGATAGTGCTGATGTTTTCTGTCCTGTTTAAAATGCGACATCTGGCCAGCCTGGGGCTCCCTCTTTTCTCCATCTCAATTGTGGACTACCTCACTTGTGATGACAGTTTCTTTTTTGTTTTTTCCTAACAGCATATCAGAAGGATCATTTATGCTAGCAACCTGATTCTATCTCATTTTTTCTAATTGATCCCTACTATTTCCAAGAATTCATTGATTTTCTAAATAACCCCACAAGAGTATATATAAACATAAAGAAAATACTGGAAGTAATCTTAAATCCAGCATGGCTTCTTCTAAAAAAATAAGGATTTGAACTTCTCTGAACAGATTGAAGAATCCAAAAATCAGTTAGAAACCTTTCACTCTTCTGGCCAACACTCAGTATCAAAGATAGCATGCAAACTCATGACTCCAGAAAGAATTACATTTGCTGAAAGATGTGTTATTATCCCGTGAAAGTTATTGTATAGATTTTATCACGGGAATCAGATCGAGCCATGCCTTGTTGATGCCAAAATACCCAGCCAATTCCTGACTGAGTTAGAATTTTAGACTAACAGAGATCTTGGAGGACATTTTATGCAAGTCTGTCATTTTACAGAACTGAGGTCCTAGGCCTACAGAAATGAAGTGATTTGCTTCAGGTAATGAAACTACTTAGTGCAAATTAGACTAAAGCCCCGACTTTGTGACTCATGCTACCACAGTCTCTGTCAATTCCTTCCTTTGTCTGTCAAGTGGACCAGGCCAACCGGATTGTCTCCCCAGCTCCAAGGGTTGGCATGTGACCCTGTCCAGACCAATCAGAGACTCAATTCTGGCACCGTGTTTTCAGGTGCAAGTACAGGCATTATCCCTACTACCAAAGACTGTAAGTCGGAGCTGCTGGCAGTCCCCTTGCCACTCCCCATAGAACGGAATTCACACAGAGAAAAGCAGTTAGAGTGGACGGGCCTCAGCTGGTGGACATTTGTCTGATGACATTACAAGTTGTTTCCCCATATCAAGGAGTTAAGTGCTCAGTGTAATAGCAGGGGCGGGGGGCAAGCACTCCCTGCTACTACCCTTACCGACAGGAAGCCAAGAACATGGAAGTAGCGAGTGTATAAATACATGAGACGGCCTCCAGGAAGCCCAAATGTGTGTACGTGTCGCACAGCACACCTGGGCGCGCCTATCCCCATTCAGCTGCAGCGGGTGGAGGAGCGATCCCCACACGGCCTCCCCTCGGCGGGCAACGCAGTCCGAACCGAGTTCTCATGAACCATCCTGCAGGAGTTTTCAACGGGAATCACAGGGATAAATACCCGCACAGAGTACACGCAGGGGCGCTGCGTACTTCCCATTTACTAGTAACATTCTGCCGGGCCTCAGTGGTATCGGTCCACCAGGCGCCTGCAGCAAGGCTGCTCCAAGGAGAAGCCAGTTCACGGTAATAAGAGACTCTATGCGGGTCCAACTAACTTCCCCCTGCGGCTGTGCCAGAGGCAGAGATCTCTGCACAGCATCCGGGGCAACACGGCCTCCGCGGCCAGCACACATTCCCTCCGGACCTCTCGGTTTGCCAAGGGTTCTTGACCCACCAGCACCAGCCGTGCCAGGACAGTTCGGAGGGAGCTGACCAGATCATTCAGCGAGAGGTCTGCCAACGAGCAGGCCGGTGTGCAAATCAAAGAAAAAGAACCGAGCCCTCTGAAACACCCAATGAACAGCAATGATAAAAGGCAAGGTCAGAGGCAGAGCCAAAGAGTTTTGGTTAATGCTGAGAAGGTAAACACAAAGCCAGCGGGTTGCAGTGATGTCTCTTTCTTTCTGGGGGTTGTCTCGCTTCAATTTAATCCCCTTCCAACTCCAAACAGCAAAGTAAAAAGGACTTATGCCTTATGCCCTTCCTGGAATCTATTCCTTATTTGTTTGGGAGCTTCATTCAGGGTTTATATAAAGCATATGATTGAAATACTGGCTTTTTAAAAAAGAAAAACTTTAAAGGGTACAAAATGATAATAAAAGACCAGGTATTGATAAACATAAAAAGTTCCCCCCAAATACAGAAAATACAAATGAAAGTCCTAAATGCACTTCTGAATGAAATGAATAATCATTCCTTTTAACGGAGTTCAGCTTTCTCAAATGATGGAAATTAAGAGTATTTCTTACAAATCACATTGGTTTTCCCTAGAAAGGTGGTACAGAAATTAGAAATGACCTTGATGCTGATGTAGTTAAGTATTGATGATCTCTGTTCCCAAGAGATTTGTCTTAAAAAATTTTAAGACTCTTACAACATACAGTAGACTCACAATTAACCAAAACTCAAGCAACTGGCAAATTACTATCTATCTATCTATCTATCTATCTATATATATATATATATATAATTTTTTTAACTCTCTGGTTAATGGAGAGTCTACTTACATTTATCTGGCATCTACCAATCGCCATGGGTGCCAGTTAACTGAGAGTCTCCTGTATTCACATTCTCTCTAAACCCTTTCAATGTCATTGAACTGAAAGACTCCGGTGACATAAACTTTGTTTCCTGCCTGTGGTTAGCTCTGCTGCTGGTGGTTAATTCACTTGCAGAATTAAGAACACTGGGTTTAATATGGGAACCACACACTGCATTGCTCCAAAGCCAAACAGCACCCAAATTTCCCTCCATGTTCTCTAACTCAGTGCCAAGGTAGACCCCTGCCTATGAAAGTGATTGATTGCTCAGCCACAAGAAAAGATGAAATATTGTCAATCGTGATGACATGATGGACCTTATGATCATCGTGCTAAACAAAATAAGCCAGACGGAAAAAACCAAGAACCGTATGACTTCACTCATATGTGGGATATAAACTGAAAGCAACAAAGAAACAAAGACTCATGGACACAGTCAGTAGTTTAGTGGTCACCTGGGGGCAAAGGGGGGAGGGGGAGCCAAATACAGGGTGATGGAAGGAGAAGTGACCCCGGGTGGTGAGCACACAGTGCCACACACAGACGATGTATCACAGAATTGTACATCTGAGACCTGTATTATTATAGTAGCTGGTGTCACCCCAATAAATAAATAGAAGTGATTGATTACCTTAAGAGGTGAATGGATTTGACTTAGAATAACTGACTTTTAATAAAAAAGCAGCATGAGTTCCTGTCACGTCCTTCAGCTTCACGACTGAAGAACAGCATTTGGACATTCTTCTATTCAATTTGCTTTGGAGCTGTTGTTGACTGGGTCTGAGTCAACAGTTAACTCCCCTTTGGACGGAGTTAAAGACGTACCTCTGCACAGACTTGGGCCGGGAGGTGCACATATGGACAGACCCTCATTCGGGCACGTGATTCCAGAGGGGACATGGATCCCCAAAGCCTCAGGTCAAAACTCCCTGGTGCCACATCAGAAGCTGACCGTCAGCGAGGGGAGTGGTTGGGAGCCATTTCTCGTCACGCAGCCCACAGTGAGGGGCTGCCTCAGTCCAACACTCGGTTGTGTGAGGGGAACAAAAGGGAGACAGTCCCTCTCTGCCCTCTGATTGTTGGGTGAGCAGCTTGACACTGACCATCTCAGCTGGGAGCCAGGGGACACGGACGAATTGTGCAGCTAAGGAGGACGTTCCCATCCTCCCCTAAGCTCTCACCTATTCAGATAATAAAATCCCACCCCTGAAGGTAACGTGTACAGAACTCCTTCTTGTGACCTTGAAAAGCCCCCCAAGTACAACCACGACGAGGCGACAGGAGATGCCCCACTGGGGTTACTCAGGGCGTGCTGGAAAGCTGGCCGCTCTCGTCCCATCCCTTCCCTGCAGCTGCACAGCAGAGACGGTACCACTGCCCACTCCAGCCCCCACCTGGGCCACGGACATTCCTCACTGAAAACACCTCCTGTTTGCCTCTGGGCGTGGGGGTGGAAGTAGCTAGTTTCTGGGCAGTTGGACTCTGAAATGAGTAATCTGGGAACTTAGGGAACGAGCGCTAACAGAGGTTGCTCAACAGAAGGCCATGAGGGTGGAGAGCTGCATCGCAATTAGAACTTGGACAGACTCCTAGGATTTTCTAGCTGTCCCCAGTGTTTCTGAGAAGGCTATTAGTCAAGATGAGTCACAACCAAAGTAACATAGGTCACAGGAAATAGAAATACCACGGAGATCCATCAAGATCGGGTCTAAGAGCAGGAAGGACACCACCTTTCACACCCCACCACCATCACACGCACTGATATTCACAGACACTGGCATCCACCCCACCCCCACCCCGACATCCGACATCCACAGCAAAAGCTCATGCCCTGATGTGTAAGATTAAGATGGACTGCCCTGGCTTTGTCATTATAAATATTTGCATCCCATTGTGATCTCAATTCCAGGCATACTATTCTTTTGACCCTCTCTTTCGACCTCCAAAAACATTGAAACACCACAGAATTCATGGCCCATTAAACCACACACTTTACCAATATTCCTCACCTATTGCATGTCCGAATTTTTCTCCATAATTACAGTCATTCCTTTGTCTTTCTCTCCAACCCCTCGTCTCCTATCTCTTCTATTGCACTTGCTTGGCATAACCCCAAACCTGGTTAAATCCAGTTCTCCACCCATTGCAGTCACCTTAGTCCAAGCTGTCGTCATCTGTCACTAGGACAAGTGCCATAGAGTCCTGACTGGCCTCCCTGCCTTTTCACTCTCTTTCAGTGGAGTCTCAAGACTTCATAGAATGACCCTGCTGGAGAAGAACTCAATTACTGTGCTTCTCACTCAAAACACTCCAATAGTTTCCCTTTCCATTGAGAGTAAAAGCCAGTGATCACACAGAAGACCTACCATCTGCCCACCGCCTCCCCCGCCCCACCTGCTTTACCCCATGACTCTCTACTTGCCCCTCGAATCCAGAGGCAGCCCCACCTGCTGTTCCTCCGACCTACTGAGCACGTGTTTGCCTTTGCTTTTGCTCATGCATTTGTTTCAGACAGTCTTCAAGATCCTACGTGACTGCCTTCCTCATTTCATTCAGGTCTCCGCTCAACTGTCACCTCACTCAGGAGGACTTCTCTGTCTATGCTATGTAAAATAATCCCTCTAAATGCCTGCTTTATTTTTCTCCTTAATGACCACCTGTCCTATTACACACTTTATCCAGAAGGTACGCCCCATGAGAACGAGGACCTGGCCTTCTGTGTTCACTGCCATATCGTTAGCACCTAGAACGCATGGAAGCACTCAATAATGTATTGCACATTTGCTTAAGGATTCTCACTTGGTGTTACCACCACTTTTTACCTAAATGCCTCTAAAGTAGCTTCAGGTGCCCGGCACCACCTGTCTGCTTGTCCTCAGGTGATGAGCTTCACTCCCCCCTGGTCAAAGTGCTATTGAGCTCCGTGGGTTTTCTCAGGACCCCCGCTCTCTTCAGCCCACCTTCCAAGCCCAGTCTATAAGGTCACGGGTACGTAGGTGGCTGCCCATTAGAATCATCTAGGGAGGCTTTTGAGCTACCAACCACCTAACCTCAGTCTACCAAGATTCTTCTTTAACTGGTTTGGGAGGGAGCCTTGCTTCCAGGTTTTCGTAAGTTCTCCTGATTTCCCTCACGTTCATACAGGTTTCACAACCACGGCTCTGATGATTATTACTATTTCAGTTCACACAGCTACAACAAAATACCACCAGCTCAGCGGCTTAAACAACAAACATTTGTTTCTTACACTTCTGGAGGCTTGGAAGTCCCAGGTCAAGGTGCTGGCAGGTCCGGTGTCTGGAGAAAGCTGGCTTCCACGCTCAAAGGTAGCGGTCTTCTCACTGCGAGCTCACAAAAATCAGCCAGAGAGCATTCTGGGATCTCCCTTAGCCGGGCACTAACTCCCTTCATGAGAACTCCACCCTCGTGACCTAATCACCTCCCAAAGGCCCCACCTCCTAATATTATCACGTTGGGATTAGAGTTTAACATACCAATTTGGGGGGGTGGGGTAGGATGGGGGATCACACAAATGTTCAGCCCCTAGCAAACACTTTGACCTCAAATGGATAGTTCAGGTCAGTGAGATTTTGTGAGGATAAAAACTTGAACATAAACTTGAAAGTAAGAATCACCTGGAGGGCGCTTTCAAGCCGTTTCCCGGGCCATTCCCCATCATTCTAATTCAGTAGGCGGGGAGGGGAGCATGAGTTTCTACTTCCAACAAGCACACAGGTCATGCATGACCGCTGTGGGCCCCAGGGCCATGCTTTGAGAACCAGTGGGCGAGCTCTTTCAGGCTGATTAATATCTGTGTAGAGGAATCTTTCAGTATCTTCCCAGGGATGGGGCTTAGGAGCTCTAAGTGGGGTCGCACTTCCCACGATCTCCACCATGCCTCCCCGGCACCCATTTCTGGGGACCGAGCACCAGCTGCTCTTTCATTCTCATTCTCCCTCTTCTCAGATAAGTCCCTTCCCTAAGAGTGAGCACACAGCTTATTTTCCTTTTGGGGGTAGCTTGACTCTGAATTGAGTGCTGGTTTAGTATTCAAAATATTTATACACGTATTTATTAAACTCCTACTATGCACAAGGCACCAGGCTGGCAATGGAGAACAGGGCAGTGTGTTCTCGCCACGGCAGTGAACCTCCTGTCCCCAAGTTTTTTTATTGCTTTCTTCCAAGGGTCCATAACCAGCCTGTGGGATTATTCCAGAGTTCTCCAGATTAGCCCCCAACAGGAAGCTGGATACGCCCTCACAGACCCTTGCACCTACTGAACGGTTTGTCCCCGAGTTCTCCTGTCAAAGACACAACGTAGGCACTGTCTCCCATGAGCACACCCCAAAAGATGGCAGGTGGAAACAATGTGGATATGTAACTATTTTTCAGCCAATGATAAGCATTTGCCATTCCCCTTCTTTGCTGAATAAATGTTTTAGGCCACCTTTCCCAAGACATGGAATGGAGGTGGCACAAGGAAATGTAGGACGGCATGGCTCAATAAGCCGGGAAGCACTGCATGTGATGTCCCACTCACTGACAGCCAAAAGTGCACCTCTGAAAGGCCCTGTGTAGCTCTGCAGTAGCTTGTGAAATCCCACTAAACAGACCAGGAAGCTGCTGATCAACCCAAGCTCTTGTAATTACACCCACAGACCTTGGGCTGTGTGCGGCAGAGTCCGCTGGACATCAGCAAAGACTATCAGCAATCAACGACAGCGCAGCAGGCCTGAACGTGGCCAGCACCAGCTCTAGCCTGCGGTGAGGATTTTGGTTCTCTGAGATTTCCTGCAGTTCGAGCTCCGGGGAGGGCAGACCAGGCCTGCTGGGCTCTCTAAAGGGGAAAGCATGACTAGGAAGTGGGTCTCTGAGTCTTTGTGAGATGAACTGTCATGGACGTCTGCCTGATTAGAAATGAGTCTAAACTTTCCACGGGCTCAACATTTAGAAACAAGATGGAACTTCCCAATGGCTCCAAATCCAGGAGGGACCGGGGTTCCCTGGTGGTGCAGTGGCTAGGTTTCGGCGCTCTCACCGCCGCAGCCTGGGCTCGATCCCCACTCGGGGAACCAATCAAAAATATACAATCCAGGAGTGAGAAGTGATTTCTGGAAACACTTGTAACTTCTCCAAGATTCAGAGATTTTAGAACCTCCTTCACAGGGATCATATGACCAACACAACACAAGCATTGTTCAAACTGTGCTTAATAAGCATTTACAAAGGAATAAAAGGCTTTAATTCTCAGTGTTCCTCATGGTATAAATTACAGTGTACTAAATAGTATCACTAGTTTTTTTCATTTTCATATATATTTATAACCAACAGAGTTTTTAATGTTTAATTCTTTAATGTTTTTAAAGGTCATGGAGTAATCATACTTTTTCCCATTAATTAGTTAAATTATCTTTTCATGGTCACTTTTACAGTCCCACACTAATGTGCAAAGTGAGGATTATTTGTATTTGAAAAAAAATGAGACAATGACATTTGTACATTGAGTAGATACGTGAGAACCTTAAGGAGTTTTTCTTTTTTACTTGTGGCAATGGCAATATGAATATATCTTTTAAAAAAGATGAGGAAGTCCTTGTCTTTTATAGATATATACAGCTTAAGTTATGTAACATCTGAGATTTGCTCAAAATAATGTAGTGAGGACGTACAAAGGAGCATAGATGAAATGAGACTGGCCATGAAACCAATCACTATTGAAATTCATGACAAAGATGTGGAGTTTATTATATGTTTACCTTTATATGTATTTAAAATTTGCAAAAAGTTTTTTCAAATGCCTTAATTGACCAGAAAATGTAAAATAATGTCATAGTCATGCAAGGTTTAATTTTACCTCTGTGGCTGCCTGGCCACATAGCCGGCTGAAGTGTAGATGCCCGGTACGAATGCCCACGTAGGAAGGAAGCCATGTCTGTGCCCTCGCACTCGGTTCCCACCTTTCCTCCTTGGGGACAACAGAGGAAATAAACATAAAACTTTCTTTCTCACAGGAGAATTGCCTATGATCACAAATTTGTTTCAGGACTTTTCCTTTAGAATATCCCCCATCTGTTGCCTGTTAAGAGGCAGACAGGAAGAGAAATGGTTGATGAGAAAATAGTTTTGTTTTGATTTGATTATGGAACTCTGATATAAATGATGGTCAAGCAATCAACTGTGACCCAATAGTTTTTTTTTTTTTACCATTTTGTTTAATTTAGTTTTCATTATTGAGATATAACTGACATACAACACTGTGTATGTTTAAGGTGTACAAGGTGTTGATGTAATACACTTCTTGCAAATCATATTGCAAAATGATTCCCACTTTAGCATTAGACGTCACCTCCATCATTGCTTATTTTTGTGGCATGAACATGAGTGACTTCTTTGTGATGTTCAAGTATATAACACATTAATTATAATCACTATACTGTACATTAGATCCCCAAAATGCATTCACCTTACAACCAGAAGTCTGTGTCCTCTGACTGACGCCTCCCACCTTCCCCAACCCCAGCCCTGGGTCACCATCATCCCATTCTCTGTATTGCCTTTTTCTCTTTAATGAAACAGAAACTTATTTCTTTATAATTCTTTATCAATTATAACTTTAATTTCATAGGTTTTGTAGACTTCCGTATTTTTTCAGCATTTGTGCCAAGACCTGTCAATCAAAATACAATTTGCGTTCCACTGGTCAGCACCTGTCTGATGACAGTTAAAGACCATTTCTTCTCTTATTTTGTCAATGTCAAAGGTGAATGGGAAAGAACAGAGCTAAAGAGCTGTTCACACCCCCAAAGTATTCACACTTACTTTCCAATATTCACAATGACAAGAAGAACGTGTATTGGCGAGTCACTGAAGTTGGTGTGTGAGTCTCTTCTCATTTCCATGGTTGGCATTAAGTGTTCTTTCAGGAATTCAGTTATCTTAACACTAGAACAAAATCTCCACAAGGATGCCATTCTAGAAAGCCAAACGGAACTTCCTATACAGATTATACAATTGGATGAACGGAAGATGGGTTGTAAATTGGCTTCATTTTTCATCCAAATAACTATTGAGCCTTATTGCTGCATTAGCTCATTTCCTACATGAAGTTAGAGGCCAGCGTTCGCACAGTCACCTAAAGAAAAGATTGTGACCACTTTTCTCAAGGCACTGTATTATTCCACCGCCAGAGACACCAAGTGATTAAAAAGCGAGTGAGTGTTTCTATTCTAACAAACTAAGGAATCGACCTGAACTTCTGCCGAGAATCCTCCCTTCTCTGAGAAAAGCACTATACATAGACACCGACTCCTGAGTTCCCTGTCACCTGACAGTGACGCAGGTCCCTGGCGCTATGGGCTGGGAGCAGCTTCTAACTCCCAGCCCACTGATACGGGTCCCAGGCCCCAAGGATTTGCCTCGAATTTACAGGCAGAAAAGTGCATGTATCCACACCCGCATTAACAGGTCAAACAGGTTTTCATATCGAGCTCTTTCAACCTCATTCTAAGTTGTCTTCCACATAATCTTTGAGGTTCTTTCTTTGGCAAACGACTAAAGTATTTACATTGGGAGTTTTATTAACCTTTCACTCTAAAATGAAGTAATTTCCCAGCCCTGGGAGCTCCCCGGTTACTGGAAGGAAGCTTTCACGCTTTAGCTTTTTCTTTTTTCTCACCATGAGGAAGAACCGAGTGAAAGGTCTGAGAAATCAGTGACAAAAACCGTGTGTCAGGTGGAGGTGGGTGTAGACGGGGACCAGTAACCCCCAAAACTCAAGACTTGCATATAAAAACACATAGAAGCAGGAACTCTGGGGGCAAAGCAGTTCTTTGTTTGTTGGGTTTTGTTTCATGGAAAAGAGGAGGGAAGCAGATTTGACATGAGGAAAAGCCAGTGTTCGCCTGACCAAGGCAGAGCTTGGGTGACCAGCCCTGGCCCTTCCTGTTTCGTGTTTTTCTTCTTAAAGTGAGCTTTCACAATTAGGGCGTACATGGTCACCTTTAGTTTGTATTCGACTCCTTGGTCTTCCGCAAAGTTCTTTTTATTTTACTCAAAATGAGCTATGAAACCTTCCGGGTTCTGCTCTGGCACGGAAAGGGCTTAGAAGTCACCACTGTATCCAAACGACAAGGAAAACATTGGGCAAACTGCTGCCCCCAAAACTAGAGAGACAGATGGGCAGACACAGAGAATCACAGCTTACCTGTGTAGAAGCCACCAAGCAGAAACCTCTGCAGGAACCAGGGCTGGAGCAAGAAAACCTGAACTGCAAGGGATGAGGGGCTAGAGGCTCCGACTGTAGACGAGCCTGAGCCTGAGAGACACGCGGCCCCAGCCATCAGGGGAGGGGGACCGACACTCCCACGAGTTTTACCTCAAGGAGCTCTAACAGGTACTCACAGTAAAGATCAGTAAAAACTTCCTCACGGTCCCAGCAGGAGGAGCAGGGGAAATGAGCATTTTGAAATATGCCCCAGGGCGCCAAGGCCAACCCTCAGGAGAAATGATTTTAGCTGAACCTACTGTACCTGGGTAAAGGGAAATACTCAACTCCGGCCAACTCTGCCCATTCTGTCCCACCTGAAGACATGGAGAGAAGCTGAGAAGCACTGGTCAAGTTCACAGTCCAGGGGCATGGGCCACCAAAAGACTGAGACCTAATCCTAGGACTACGGAACCCTCGCCTCCCTCCCCCCCCCCCCCCCCCCCCATTACTACTATAATATATAACCAAAGGCCTATTTACCACAGTTCCATGCCCACCTTCCAACACAACATTATGAGGCATACAAAAAGGCAAAAACACAGTAAGCAGAGACGAAACAAGCATCAGAACCAGGCTCAGATATGCCAGAAATCTTGGAACTATTGAGACCAGGAATCCATAAAAACTATGGTTAATATCCTAAGGGCTCTTTTGGAAAAAATGTTATTAGAGTGTTATTTAAAGGAGACTTGGCTTAGTTGTAAATACAAGTATATGAGAGCTTCTGGGGAAAAAAATCTAGCCATTGTCAATATAATGAGAACGGTTACATGGCTGGATACTTTCCGGACAGCCCTCGTATATTGCAAAGTCTAGAGTAACCACCAAAAAAAAAAAAAAAAAAAAAAAAAAAAAAAAAAAAAAAAAAAAAAAAAAAAAAAAAAAAGGTAAAGTAAAAGTATAATGTATATGCTAAGAAAAAACGGAAAATAAAGTCATGTAAAATTTTCAATTGCGCCAGACAAAAATATAACAACAAATGGAAAACAGTAACAAATATGATAGCTATTAATCAAACTATATCAATAATCACTTTTAATTTCAATGGCATAAACACCAAGTAAAAGACAGAGATTGTCGAAGTGGATTAAAAACCAATTATACTTTGTCCACAAGAAACCCACTTTAATATAAAGACACAGTGATTACAAAGTACAGAGAAAGTTACACCACGCTAACGTTAATCTAAAGAGGGAATACTTATATTAATTTCAGAGATGATTTCAGAGCAAGGAAAGTTATTTGAGATAACGAGGAACATTACATAATTATAAAGGGGTCAATACTCCAAGAAGACATGACAGTCCTTAATGTGTATGTATCAGAAGGACATGTCCACACAAAATGCATGAAGATGTCCTTTAGTAGGTGATGGACAAGCTGTGACACATCCAGACAATGGAATATTATTCTGCCCTACGAAGAAAAGAGAGCAAGCCAGGAAAAGCCACAGCCTTCATGGTCTAGGAGGAAACAAATACATATTACTGCCTGGAAGAAGTCAATAGGAAAAGCCATTTTTTACTCAAAGTAATGAAGTGAGTGAAACTCAACGTACATCATGGGCTCTGGGTGATGAGATGCTGATTAGTGGGAGATGCTGACAGTGCACAACACTGTGTGTGTGTATGGGGACTCTTCGTACTATCTGCTCAATTTTGTTGTAAACTTTAAAATGCCCTAAAAATAAAGTTTATTGATTTAAACCAACAAACAAACAAACTGGACTAACAAGGATAGAGCATGCTCTGTGACTGCCCTCTTGGGGTCACAGGTGAAACAAACCTCTCCAAATAAGAAAATGCAGAGATGAAGGACTCAACCTGCATCTTTCCATGAAGAAACTCTGCAAGGAACACGGGGGACCCAAGAAGCCTCATCAACTAAAAAAAGAAAAGAAAAACCACCAGGTTCTAGTGCAGAAATAGTATTTCTCTTGGTGAGATTCGCTCTTAGCAAGAGTTGTCACATGGCTATGTGCTCAAATAAATAAATGGACCCTTGTGGAATATCTACGGATTTGTTCTTTAAGCCTCGATTTTAAAATAAAAATAACTTGAAAAGTGTCTAGACTCATGAAAGGAGGGTCACAGTATGGTATCTGTACATACAAGCACTATTTCACACAGTCAGCAGGTGGAAGCAACCTGTGGTCACCGATAAAGTGAATGCATAGACAAGACATGGTACATCCGTGCAACGGAGTATATATTACTCAGCCTTCAAAGGGAAGAAAATTCTCACATGTGCTGCAACACGAGGCATCTTAAAGACGCTATGCTAAGTGAAATAAACTAATCACAAAAGGATGAATACCATATGATTCCACTCATATGAAGTACTTAGAGTAGTCAAATTCAGAGACAGAAGGTGGGGTGGTCGTTGCTAGGGGCTGGGGTAAGGCAGGAATAGAAAGGTTTGTTTGTTTGTTTGTTTGTTTGGCGCACCCTCTTCCCATTAGAAAGGTTTTTGTGTAATGGCTACAGTTTCAGTTTTGCAAGACGGATAAAAGTTCTGTGCATGGACAGTAACGACGATTGTACCATGTGTATGTATTTCAGGCCAATGACCTGCACACCAGAAGATGGTTAAAAGGGTAAATTTTAGGTGATGCATGTTTTACCACAATTTAAAAAAAGAGGTTTTGAAGAGTGCCTTCCTATGGGATTCTCAAGAAGGTGTATCTAAAGGAAAGGTTCATGGGCTGTGTGCCCTGACCCTCAGAGACTGAAGTAAGAGATCAATGAGACACGATAAATGAACACACCTAAAAACAGCTCCGTTTCACACAGACACGTGGATTTTATTGACATGTGATAGTTTCTTACAGTCATTAATAGGATGCAATCTTTCGGATTAGTATGGAGTTGGAGAGGCCGCATGTCCTTAGTAAGGCTGGTCCGGTTTTGTGGTACCAGTTCCTTCAGACCCGCATCTAAAATGAACCCGTGTGCAGGCCAGGGATCACACAGCTCTACGCAACGACATCTGTGTGGGCCGGAATGCATCTCTCCACACCACCGAGGTGACTCCCAGCCCAAGCCCCCCTCCCCACCATGGTGCTAACATAATACATCATAAAAATAGCTCGTGCCATTAAAAGTCAACATTTCCAATATAAAAAAAATCTTATACAAATATAATTCATAATCATTCTGAAAATACAGTCATTTATATATGAGTTTGAAATGTTATTAAAATAAATATTTCCTACAGAAAATCTCATGTGCATCATAAAAGTACAAAACAGAAGGGTATAAAACTAATTCGTGATTGGCTTTTCTGCAGCGTGGCTCCCACCGAGCACAAGTGCCCATTAGCCTGCAAACACCCATCCCCCACGTGTTTACATCTGCAGATTCACGTCTGTCCACCTGCACGCTCTCTCCGTGGAATTCCTGTGGTAAGAACGGTCCTCCCGTGCCAACCGGCATGAGGGCGACTTCCCGGCCTTTCTCCCCGTCGGAGGTCTTACCGTTGTACTGATTCCTGGAAGCTGGGGAAAGGCGGGGCAACTTGTGCACCAAGCGATTGATCCTGTCCCTCCCGGGGACCGTAACCGCCCTTCCCAGGTAAGGGATGTGTTCTGATTCCCTGAACCATTTGGATGTTTGGTAGACCTGGGTGGTACTAACCCTGATTTCCAGGATCAGGAAATCCTGACTGATACCCGGGTGTCGCATGGCACATATTTTGACGGGCTGTCACGTCACCGCTCCCAGAGTTATAATACTTGCGTGGCAATGGCACAGTCTGAATGCTCAACCGACAACACAGCGGTGTTTTTAAATATCTCGGAGAGAGCGGAGAAGGAGGAATACAAACCACGAAGGGTTCCTGTCATCGCTGCTTTGCCGTGTCTCTAAGTAGCAAGGCCACACTCCTCCACACTAGCACATTTCACGAAGCACGAGGCCGGGCAATGGAGCTCTCCGACGTTCACAGCCCCCTTCCCAATGACGACCACAGGGAAAGCATTCCCAGGAAGCCACGGCTTGCAAACACAAGGGGCAAATCTTCAAGGATCCGAAAGTACCTTTCATACGATTTGACCACTGTCAGGACGCCCTGTACCCAGACCGACATGAAATGTCCTTCATTTCTCCTGCCAAAATGGTTCCTTTTCAGAAACAACGCGATTCGCCCTGATCTTCAGGGGCGGCAGCTGCTCGCCCCTCGGGCTGGGCCCCGGCGGCTGCCTACAGCCTGGTTTCCTGCACTTCTTCTTCCGTCTCCTCCTGCAGAGCAGCGATGGTGGACAGGGACCTGTGCTTGCTCGAGTTGCGGCGCGGGAAGAGCTTCAGGCGGTCCGAGGGGCTGATGGCCTGCTGGAAGAGGCTCTTCTCGCTCAGCAGCTTCTGGATGGAATCATACTGCCGCACTCGGTTCTCCTCTATGACCTACAAGAGCGGCCGTTAGTGACAGCGGGGACAGGGATGGACAACAGGCTCAGAAGCAGGCAAAGCCATCAGGGAAACAGTGTCTGGGGCCTGCCATGTGAATAGTCAGGGATCCCTCATTTCGCGGCTGAGTCCTCTCTCCTCTCCCTGTACGGCGCTTTTGCCATCTGCAAAATTAGCTGGGACTTTTTCCTTAGCAGCTGGAAGATTTTTTTTTTTTTAATTAGGATAGTAATGAGTAATGTGCTTTTTTCAGAGAATGTGAGAGGAACTATGGATGTTTTGTAATGGGATGGTTTGGGATGATTCAAGTGCATTTCATTTATTGTGCACTTTATTTCTATTTCCATTATTATTATTATTATTACATTGTAATATATATAATAAAACAATTACACAGCTCACTTGCCACTATACAACCTCCACCAGATGCAGCTTAAATGTCACTTGCCACTCACTGACAGGGTTTTGATAAGAATCTGCAAGCAACTGATTTATTGTGGTCTCTGTGTGGTCACCTCTCTGCTGATGTCCATCTGTATGTGCAGCCACTCCCCAGCGCCAGCATCACCGCCTCAGCTCCACCTCAGACCATCAGACATTAGATTCTCGTAAGGAGCATGCAGCCTAGATTCCTCACATGCACAGTTTACACTGGGGTTCGTGCTCCTATGAGAATCTACTGCCGCCGCTGGTCTGACAGGAGGTGGAGCTGAGGCGTAATGTGAGTGATGGGGAGTGGGTATAAATACAGATGAGGATTCGTTCACTCGCCCACCACTCACCTCCCACTGTGCGGCCCAATGCCACGAACCAGTACCAGCCCAAGGCCCAGGGGTTGGGGACCCCCGCCTTATATATTACTTTAATCATGAGTGTAAGTCCATAGCATGATAAAGAGCTAAACTGATTCGACAGAGGATTGAAGCCTAAGTTTAATATGAAGTTCAATATGCTTCCTTCACATGTTCAAGTTGAGCAAACCCAAGACCAGAAAACAGAAGGGCTTTACCCAGCCTCTGGAACCTGACCACAACAGGGCAAGAGGCTGTGAGTCGGCCCCCTAATTTGTCATCTGAAGCTCAGTAATAATAATGGTAATAAGGAGCCTTCAGTAAGGAAAGCCTTTACCGCCAGGAACCTCAAACGCCTTAACAGAAATGACGTAATACATCAGCCTGAGAACTTCCTTGTGACTAAACCCAAGGGAATTTGTAAACATCACTTGAATGAATCCGTGACAGTTTTGAAAGCACAATGAGAAAGGTGGTTGGGAGAGGCACGCACCTGAGCTCCAAATAATGCCTAGAAAAATCAAATGAGCTTTTCAATGACTGCATTAAAACCACACAGGAGATTGTAAGACAATCCAGGCCTGCTCAAACCCCATCCAAGGGAGATTTAGTTATTGAAAGCCTTTCTTACGACTTGATCCCCAAATAAAGGACTCCAAAAGTATAGATGTTCCAATTTGTTAATGTAACTGAGTAATACGCTATTTTAGATTCACTGATTTCCAACCTCACCTCAGAGCCCAAAGTGAGACATTTGTGCAGCTATTTTGAGTAAACTGGATGGCTATGTGACACCTGTTCTAAGAAAGAGCTTGTACACTGCTGTGATTTGCAGGAACTGTCACGTGGGAGATTGTTACAAAGAATTAAAGGAGAAATTAGATCTTAAGTAAACTGTCAACACTCACCAAAAATCGTTGGCATTCCAACATGGCTTCTATCCTGTGTTCAGAGAGAATCACCGTGCAATCAGCAAATGCTTGCTTTAGAGTTCTTCGAATGATCTGATATGTTCTAGAAGAGAGAGCATACCACACATAACATCACAGAACATCACTAACCTGTATCCTTGATAACATACCTTTTGTCCTATCGATTTAGTTCTTTAAATTGCTTATCTTTCTTTAACTACTTTTAACATAATGGTCCTGTAGAGTCAGCCACAGAAAGCTTTCCAACTACAGGGCAGATTCTAAGTGTCCATCAATAAAGAGAACAAACATTTTGAAGAAAATTTCACAATGGCACATTTTTTTCATTATGTAAGGTCGCCAGTAGTTCCTCTGTACTATACATACTTCCTATTGTAGAGATGAAATAGGAAGGGAAATCCTGAGGCCCCGCGCGTCCCTACATAACTAAATATTTCATCCTCTATTGACAAGGGGGAGTTTGTAGGAAATGCCAAAATTACACTCCGAAGAGAACCAGGGTTCTTACAAGAGGAAACAGACACTTGTGCTCAAATGATGGCTTTCCCCACTGGGCAATGACTTCACATCCAAAGGGGGTGCCTCTGCTTGCAGACGTGGCTGCCTAATGGGAATCTGGGTCGCTGTGAAGGATGCCCCAATGATCCTGCTCCCACCGTGTTAGTAAGTAGCAGGAATTCTGAAACTCACATCGGATCCAGATGAGCACTGGGCTCGTCAAGCAGCAGGATCTTGGCCTTACTGAGGACAGACCTGGCCAAGCACATCAGCTGCTTGTGGCCGTGGCTGAGGACGAAACCCCCATCCACAAGGACGAAATCCAGCTTCCCCGGAAACTGCTCTATCACAGATCGGAGTCCAACCTGCACACAAGAAAGAGGGAAAACACTGAGCTGAGAAAGGGGGGTTCACATGCCACAAGGTTAAAAACACTCAGGAGGGTGACCCTCTAAAAAGACACAAAGGAGTCTTAAAAGTATAAATGTTGTATCACCCCCCCCATACACACACACACACACACACACACACACACACACCACTCCTGCTATTTATTTGGGGTTGATTGAACACAAGTGTATGTAGAATCTTGGCCGCTTCACAGGATCACTCTAGGACTTGCTTCAGCTCTGTACTTCGTTCAGGGAATGTGCCAAGTATTCCCAGAGCAATGAAATGATAAATGGGCCACATTCCCCGCAAGGATCAGGGCTTAAAGACATACACACACATAATTACACCATGAATATGTCAGAACAGGTAACACCTAGACAAATGCAGTCACTTACTCTATCACGAACACTCCTCATGCTACCTACCATTCTCTGCTCTGGCATAACAGAGCACGAGAAGTAGCCGAAAGAACCAACAGGGAGCTTTCTAAAACTGCATATGGCAACGTGCTGTTCACCTCTTCGGTTCCTAAAAACTGATTGTAAGCAGTTGATGAAACCACACAGTTAATAAAAAGGAACTGGAGTTATTATAAATCGCCACCGACCCGAAGAGATTTACGAAGGGATTTAAAGGTGCTTAGATATTCAGGTGGAGTATCAGGGTTGTGCTGGGGTCAGTGGCTTTTTCTTTTTTTTTTTTTTTTTTTTTTTTTTTTTTTTTTTTTTCATTTTAATGAGATGGACAGGGAAAAAACAGGTTGAAAATACCAATCAGGTATAGAAACTCATTCTTTCAAAATAAGACAAAAATGCCTTAGTCTCCTTGGCTCTTCTCACTCTGAAAAATACTCGTTAACATTTGTTTGCCAGCACTGCTGAGTGCCTGAGGCTAAGGAGATGCAGATGAAGTGTGGGATGGGGAGGGCGGGTAACACTACCTATAACAGGGGCAGAATGAGATAATGGCTCTCAGAAAGACCCGTGAGATCAGCGATGACTTCCGAGGTGGCCGGCATCACCATGTGTGTTTGGTGACATCGGCCGAATGCCTGTGACATGCACTGCATATGACACTTTGTCTTGAACGGCTTCTCCTCAAAGCGACCTCACTTGGTGAGACTTTGCTCATTTTGGAAAGAGTTTCTGAGATGGCAGAGCACCTGACCATGCTAATTCGACCAGGGGACTCACTCTGTCCCGGAAGCCCCGAACATCAAAGTTGTGGATCCAAGTAGCTGAGAATGTGCCTCCAGGCCGCTGGGTGGGGGGTGAGAGGACCTGCGCTCTCCTGCCTGTCTCCAACGGCAGTCCGTGAACCTGCCACTGTCCCTCCCAGCTTACAACAGAAACGAAACCCCTCACTTGCCTCCAGGTTCTCCCTTACTGTGAGCATCTAAGCCCCTCTGCCCTCCGGAAACCCCAGCGATCACTGGGCAGCAGCACAGAGCACTGTGCCCGCCCCAAACGTCTCTCCTGGGCTTAGGAGACCACACGCTCGCTGGCTCCTCCTGCGGTGACCATGTGCGGGCCACCCTCCTTCCTCCTGCCCCTCAAGTATCCGTCTTCCTTACGCCCCACCTTCCAACCCCTCCTGAGATCTCTCATTCCTGCTGCGTGTATCCATTACCACGGATCGGCTAATGGTTTTTTCAGATTTTTTATCTCCGGCCCCAGGCGTCTCCCAAACACTTCCAAACAACCCCATCACAGCAACCCTAGCCCAGGCCATGACGATCACCGAAGCGTCACACTGCCCCTGACAGCTTTCGCCGCACCAACACCCCAGGACTCCTTCTGAAACACAGGTTTGGCCATTTATTCCTGTTCCACATCTCTTCCTGGCAGAACAGCTCGCCCAGAGCTCCCCGCACGCGCACCCTCTCACGGGGCCTGGAAGGACCCGGAACCGAGCCCCCCGCTTCTCACTTGCAGTGACGCCAGCTTGTCGCTCCCTCCACACCTTGACATGCCCTCCCGATGGCCTGTGGTCACCCTTCAGGGCGGTCAGGCACCCGCCAGGGTGCCATCTGCACTAGTTTCCCGTCAGTTTCTTGAGGTAAAGACGTGCCCGTTTTAGCTCTGTGTCCCCAATGCCAATCCTGGATGCTCCGTCAGCCTCGACTCCTCCGTTTAGTGTTTCCCGAGCTCCCCGAATGCTGGCCAGACAGGCTACACGTGGTTTAGACTCCAGATGAATGATAAACGAATCCCAACTTAAGGAGGAATGACAAATGATGGGTGATGTTAGCCCTGCCGGCATGATCTCGTACAAGTCACTTGGCTTGTCTGTTTCCTCATCTTTAAGACTATAAAATCCCTTAAAAATCAAATTATAAAATTAGAACTTCCTTAACACCGGTAGATAGCTCAGCATGTTATTTCCGATCGATCAGCAGTATTTGATTATTTTTAAGTCAAATCAACCCTCAAGAAAAGTACAGATTAGACAGCTGTTCATTGGACTTAACGCGGTGTTAACCTTGCAACATGTACAATTATTGAATTATTATGTTCAGTCCACCTCAAACTGATGGCCAGCATGTCAATTAGATTTCAATAGAAAACAAGTAAAGTACTGTACTGATCAAACACTAGGTCTCCGAAGTCGCATGTAAGTGGCTTGGAATCTGCATTCCACCACTCACTGGCCAATGAGGTCAGCTGTGTCACTTTGTCTCATTTACCTCACTTGACCAAGACGGGGAAAGGCTAGTATAGACATCAAAGGCTTGCGATGAGGATTAAGTGAGACGCTATGTGGAAACAGACTGTCACGAAGTGTGGCACACGGTATGCACCTGATCCCAGGTAAGCACACACCATACAGCCGGACCAGGAAACCGGAGGCCTGCTCACCGAAGCTCTATGCCGGCATGACACTGAGACTTGTAAGATTTTCCCGTCACAGGTGGCCTCGCTAGGGGAGGAAGTTAGCAGGAGGGACTGCAAAACCATCCACTGACATCACAGCCTGTCACAGAGCTGAGATTCCGGGAAGAACACCACGGCGTGCATTCTCGCCTCAGAGTTCCACCAAGGCCTCGAGGAAGGCCATTTTCCCGGGGGGTGCTTCGTATCCCTGCGATGAAGAGCTGAGCGAGCTGTGGGTTCCCCCAAATGAAACTCTCTCCTTACTACAAGTAAAGAATTAAGGACTGAAATATAAATCACGATCAATGTTTAGAGGGGAAAATTTTAGAAAAATGAATGACAGTGAGACAAGACCAATCTCGGGTATACTTTGCAACATTTCTATCTCACCGTTTTACTATGAAATACAGTAAAATTCATTTAAAATCAGGATCACCAGAGAAAGGTCAAAGTAACGTAGTAAAAATTTGCCTTTTTTGGGGGGGGTGGGGGTGGGGCGGGGTAGCTCCCTGGCTGGGAATCGAACCCAGGCTGTGGCATTGAGAGCACCAAAGCCCAGCCACTCCACCACCAGGGAGCCCCAAAATTTACATTTTGAAGTCAGGAAACACTTCACTCATTTATTAAGTATTTTATGCCAGATACTGTGAGAGGCTTTGCAGACAAAATGGGAAGCAAGACAGACTAGCAGTTGTTTCTAAAACGCTACGAAGTTGCTGTCACCAACTCTGCGTGGTGACAGAACGGCTTAAATTCGCCGACCGATGGTTGGGATGGGACAGACGCCGTAGGCACGTCTTTGCTAGACGCAACGAGAATTTGTTACATTCTAGGTACATGGCAGAATCGGGGATTCAGGAGGGATAACACGAGGCCCTGCCTTGGGGGGAGTCATGATCCAGACAGGAAGAAAAATAAAAAGTGGGAAATCACTGTTCAAAGAGAGAAGAGCTATGGGGGGAAACAGGACTGACGTGGAGACGGCCACGGAGCTCGTCTACCTCGGCAACCTTACGCAAAAATATATACACATACACCTTCGCAATATAATGGTATTTAGACTATTGCCACAGGTTAAACCTAAACACAAACCGTACCTCAGCTCTGCCCAAACCCAGAAATTCCTGGAATCGAAACATTGCTCATTATTTTCATTCTCACTGAGCATGAAAAATAAATAAAAGCCTCAACAGTTGGTGGAGAACAGAGCTTCAGGAGGAACGAACCCTCCAGCTCAGGCTGCTGAGTAACGCCTCTGAGGCGCCCCCCAAGCGGCTGTTTAGAAACGTTGTTTTATGAAAATGAGACTAAAAGCGTAGTTAGCAGCCTGGGAAGGACCAGGCCTTTTCTTCAAACGTTGGCTTGCGCCATTGCTGCGCCCCGGAATGTGGTCATGGAGCAAGAGTTTGCTCTTGTGACGAGGAAATATGGAAATTTAAAACAAAATCAGAGAAGTGACCTGAGGTTGGCCTGAAAGTCCACCGGCAGGCGGCTGTGAGGAGGGGTGCTCTCAACCCCTTGAGACGCCCCTCGTGCTACTGCACAGGTTTCCCAGGACACGGTTTCCAACGTGCAAGGCCCCAACTGCTGCTGCTCCGCTCGCTCTCTAAAAAGCTGACCTGGCACCAGTGTGCAAGGGAGCTGTGTTACAAGGAGTCCAAAAAGCAGACAATGACCCAGAAAAGGCCTTCACACCAAAACCAACAGATCTGCTACTTGGGACAGCTAGCTCTGGCCACAGACACCCTGTGCCTCAGAAGCTGAGTGACACAGTTGTTCCCACCTCCGCCGGTGACCTCAGCCCAGTCCCTCAGGCTCCTGAAGGCTCAGTACCGTCACCACTAAGAGTGACACCTGGTGTATGGATCACAACGCCGCTGTCCGGATGTGTCAGACAAGAATCCTTCCCTTGTCCGTTTCAATGAATCCGATGTATTCCCTCAATCCATGCGCCCAGTACTACTCTCTGCACTGGAAATACGTCAGTCAGTAGACACCCCTGCCTGAAGGACCCCCGAGTCTCGTGGGGGACACGGACACGCTACGAGGTAATTCTCTATCCTGGGTGAAGAATGCACAGGGATAGGGTCCACCTGAGGGGGGTTCCTCCCTCAGACCCGAAGCATCAGGGCACAATGTGAGGACAAACATTAGGGTTTCATCAAACCACAACACACACGAGATGGCCGGGAGGAAGCCACACGGAAACGTGACGCGTAAAGGCTACACTGACGCGGCGCCTAAGTGCCAGGCGCTGGCCGGGGCGCACCGGAAGGATGAGCCTAGAAAGGTACCAAGTGCTACCAGCACTAAGCCACAAGGTGGGGGGCCCTTTTCTCCTGCCTTGGGATTCCGACTCCTGTGAGATTCTCTGTCTACAGATGGTCAAGTCCGTGCTCCTAAGGAGCGGCCATCTGGCCCTGAGACGTTTTGGGGATGGAGCAATTAGACCACATCAGTTTGCAGAGAGCCAAGATGGAGGTGTGTGGGGGCAGCACGCAAAGGGACAGGGAGCTGTGTGGTCAGCTTTGCGTCCCAGTCGTAGAGCTAGTGACGAGGTGTGATCTGCACAGCGTCACACGATCTAGTCCCGACAGCAGGCCTGACACGGGAGTTCGGGTCCCGGTCCACGCTTCAAGGAAAGTGCTTCTCGGCCCAGCTTGTACTTGTTTTCATTTAGGTCCGTGGCTCCCAACCTCTTCCCATCTGTGTGCCCATTTTAAACCCATTTCTATAAATTGTACCCCTTGTTTTTAAATACTGACACTTCTGCTCAGTGCCTATCTTCATGTAAAATAGGGGAACTGAGGTAGTAAGGAAAGAAAAATCACTACACTGAAAGTACAATCCAGATTTAATGTTACAATATTCATAACAGTTAAATATTGAGAATGATGATCAAGTATTTAAATATTCAATAAAAAACTGACTTGAAAAGAATCACGATTAAGGACAACGAACTTACTTTGACTCGGTCAATAACTAAACTGATGCAAACCGATGTATTTATATGTTGGGAGAAGTTCTAGAAACTTCACAAATGGCCTGTTCTGAAACTGCGTAATGATTGGTTGGAAAGCGGTAGGGGGAGGGTTCGCAGCCCCGCCCTCGCCCTCACCCATCCCCATTCGCTCATGGGATCTAATTCTGAAGTGTCTCCCGGAACGGTGATTCCAACATGACATGTGTTGCTCCACAACTAACGTTTTGCCTTTTTAAATTTGTTTTTTTTACTTACTTGTTTTCTTTCTGTAACTGATGATTTTTCACGTACCCTTGACCAGCCCAGCACGTACCCCCGGGGGTACACGTACCACCGCCTGGGAACCATGATTTAGGGGAAAGGGGAATTAGGAAGGATGCAACATCTGGATACGACTCAGGAGTCTGGCCACCCGACACCCCTCGCTTCATTTTCCTCTGGAGATGGAAGTCACGCTAAGGTCACAGAGAGGACTTGGGGAGATGACGTCTATCCTGGTTTGCTCCCTGTCATCCTGGCACGTACCTTTTGTCCCAGTATCTTGTCCAGTTTAGAAACTGATACACCCCTTGCTCCAAACATGCCTGTCTGGCTAAGTGATACGACAACCAATGAAGACGAAAGCCCAGGCCCCGAACTTTTAAGCCAGTGACTTCCCCACATCTCTGGGCTGTTGCTTATTTGTTTGGGTGCTATCTTCAGGCCTCCACAACGCGACTGATCACCACTGCTCAAGGCATGTGACCACAAACGTAAGGACAGCATCAACATGCCCACTCATGAATAATAGCACATTCTTAAAAAGAGGATCAGTGAAAACATAGACCATCTGATCAAGGAAAGATCTAATCAGGTTAAAAAAAAAAAAAAAAAGCTTTGTATTCTACTGGTGTTTGAAATCGTAACCGTGTCTTCTAGAATTTTATGTGTTCTTACGATCCTGACTTCCTGCACATTGCAGCGTGGCTTGGCAATCCTTGCAGATTTTATCAAGTCCAACACGTCTTCCTTCCCGTTTCTCCCCACCACACTGTGTCCCCATAGTTCCTTCTCTGAAGTCACATCAAAGGCCTTAAAGTGTGTCACTTGCAATTTAGTTAATGTTTTCTCTGAAATTCCCGTTTGTTGGGTAATAAGGAAACTGTGACACTGAAAACAGTTCACCTACGCGCATTTTATTGGGGGCACGGGAAGGTGGGGCACTCCGTGGGGGGGGGGGGGGGTTCAACGCTCCCAGACATTCCAAAGCTCCTGCAAAGACTAATTCAGAAAGGAGGCAGACAAGGAAAGAAAACTTGGGAAACAACAGAACTGGGCTACAGCCAGGACCCAAAACGCAGGAGACAGTGAGATAACACTGTTCTCTAGGAGGACCTTTGATTCCCAGCGTTCTTAGGTCCTGTAATTGTAGTCTGTCACCATCCAGGGCTTTGGACTTGAACTTCAAGTTGAATGAAACACAGACACTTACGTTCCCCCTTTCTTTACTACGATGCCCATATTTCAAGAATTGTCAGTTTATAGCTAGGTGTTCTGTTGAGGGAACCAAGAACTTCACTCTAGCTCCCCCCCCACCACCCCACATCCCAAATTCTCCTGCATGGTGTCCTCAATTCTCAAACACCACCCATGGGGTGTTATGTAGGAATTCTGATTTCGACTAAAAGAAATGGGGCACGCTGCACCCGGGTCACGTGGCCTTGTGCCCAGCAGCGTGCACAGCCACCAGCTTCCTTAGAGGCTTCCAGGAAAAACTGTGCCTACCTGTAGGTGCTCCAGAACAATTGTCATCCTGTGCTAAACCCATGCCTCCAGAGAAGCACATCGTGTCACCTCCTTACACTGGAAACTTCACAACCCGCACAGGGAGCGCACAGGAAAGCAGGGAAGGTGCTTCCCTATATTAGGAACAACCCTCGTGCTCTGGGGGTGCCGGGGCCTCTCCTGGCTCTGGGCTCATTGAGGCACATTGGGAGAGAAGGACACAGGAATGCCATCTCTGGGGCCTGATGGTTGGACACTAAGCAAACAGAGAGGAGCTGGAGAGGTCTAATCCCAAATTCTGGGAGCCCCAGGTGTGAGAGAATCCCCCAGGTTGAAGTTGCGTGCACACACGTACACACACACACACACACACACATGCGTGCGCAACGATCTCACCCATGACCACTCGCGCGTGGGCACGCACTCCCCCACGCTTCAAACTCGTTCAGTCAGCCTCCTTACCTCGTCCGCGACTTTCCATATTTCTTGATCATTCCAGTGTCCACAGGGATCCAAGTTTTTTCTAAATGTTCCAGAAAATATAAATACTTTCTATAGCAATAAGAAAAAAAGAAGAGGAAAGCATGAATAACCTAAACCTCTTTTTATTTCCCCCTTAGTTTATTGTGAAACATTTCAAGCAGAAAAAAAATTTTTTTAAGTTAATTTAAATTTTTTATCAGTTCTGCACGTACCAGAAAACACAATGCTGAGACATTTACAGACTTCAGACAGTGATAGCCCCAATGGGTCTATTTCCCATCTGATACCTTACAAAGCTGCTGTAATACCATTGACTATATTCCCCATGCTACATCAAGCTTTAAAAATAATATAACTCCCATCCATGCACTTACCATCTAGTTTCCTTAAATTTTAAAAATTTTGTATTTGCTTTGTACCTTTTTTTAAAGAAGAAATAGAATATAGCTACATTTGAAGCTCCTTGTGAACACGTTTCTAATTCCAATGTCCTCAAGATATAATTGGGAAATGGTATGCCTAATTTTCTCTTAGAGCCTAGTAATTTATATGTAATATTTACCAAATTTATAACAATATATTAATTGATTTTTATTTCAAATAGATATGTATTCAAAACCATGAAGGAAGGCAACTTGAAATTAGACATCTATAAGTTTTAAATGTAGTGGATGTGATGCCACTCCGAAGTGCTCTAGGTCTTTTGTTTACAGTTTATTGTCCAGCATTAAAGTCATGTTTTAGCTTTAATTTCAATTTTAAGGAAAAATTAACTGGATGAACGGGTTCGGTTAAAGTGCCATGTCCCACATTTAATCAAACACCACGTTCCTGTCTTACAATGTGTCGGGCACTCTTGCTTCCAGGGGTGTGTGTCAGCAGGTGTCTTAGTTCTGTTTTCTAAACTGTTCGAAGTTTCCACAAACTCAACTCTAAAGCTGAGAGGCCCGTGGAGGCCACCTACGTCCTTTTCCTGGCTGACAAGTGAAAGAGCCAAGATGACACACTCCGCCAAACAGACACGTGAAACGATAAGTCACAATGATCCCATCGTCCCTTTGAAGCAACGGTTTGGGACTAGGACGATGAGACGGGCACGTGTGTGGTGTTTACTTAATGTCATGGGTGTGTGGTATAAGGAGCAATTCTGGGGGCTCGGGGGAAACAAAAAGGGAACACCCCTGATCATGGCCCCACTAATCGCTCCACTCCGTGGGGGGTCAAGGCTAGTGGCGTGTCACTGCCACAGGCGGTGCGTGAGGCCTCGGACAGCAAACGAGAAACCCAATAGCAAGCAGGGTTCTGTGGTAACTGAATGCAGAAGAAATGAAATGAATGGGTAAATGGCTCCTGTCCTTAAGGATAAAGGGCCTTATGACCCCCGAGGGCCCACCCGAATAATGGCTTTCTTGGTGAAGCTGTCCCTACCCACTAGTTCCTTCCTGCAGCATGCACCTCCAATTCAACACAAAGGCGACAGAATTCTTTGTCCTTCCGGACCGTAAATGATAACACGACCATGACCCGGTGCATTTAATCTGCTACCTGGCAGGAAATAGACTAAATACTTCATTGAGTACTTAATCCTCACAAACACCCAATGAAGGCATTCCTAGCAGCACACAGACAAGGAAGCTGAAGCTCAGAGAGATTGAGTCACTTGCCTAAGATCACACAGCTAGAACATCCGGGGGTTGGCAGAGCCGCGTGTCTTATGTAAAAGGAATCAAGCGTGTAGTGAGTCAGCACAGGACAATGGTACTGAACGCCGGCCATGCAGGCTGTTGCGTTGTGTGCTCTCTAAGACAGAAAGATTAAGCAAGGAAAAACGGTGTTTCATTTGGTATTTCTATCATACTCTTCTTCTGTTTGTTTTACAGTCCTCCTTGATGGGTGATGACTTTGTGTTCAAATCCCGCTTCCTTAGCTGGACGGCCAAGTGTTCACGGGACTGAGTGGAAATTAAACAAACACCTAGCGAATTCTAAGACGACTCGTGGAGGAACGCCAGGAGAGGTTATGAGCACAGTCCCAGACCCCTGCTGGGACTGGGACCCGGGAGTGGAGAGCTGGGGTCCGAGTCAGGGTCAGTGCGGGAGAAGGGAGGGCTGTCCGGCCACCCAGCATTTGCAGTGACAGTGGCGGTGGTGAAGGGAGACTCTCCAGGCAGAGGGAATGCGGGCACGGAGCAGTGAGAGGAGATGGGAGTGGGGGGTGTCCTGCCTGGGACACTAGGTCCAGCTTGGCTGAAACGTGAACCCCGAGGTGGGGAATGCCCAAGGCGTCCGGAAAGGTCGGGTTGAGACCCGAGCCACCGACGGGAGAACCTGGACCTTATGCAGGGAAGGAAGGAGTGCCCTTCGGAAGAGGTTTTTGACATGGAAAAATAAATCACAAAATGGGGCTGTTGTTTGAAAAGTCTCAGTGTCTGTGCACTAGACAGCGGGGAGGGGCGCAGGAGGCGCTAACACGTCGCAGGTGGGGCGGCAGGGCTGCAGGCACTGCCCGCACTGCCCAGCGGCCGCCGGAACCAGCCGGGGCCTTCGCCCCGCGACGAGGCTGAGCGGCCCTTTCTCTCTGTTTCCTCCTCCGAGCCCGACGTCCGGCAAAGAGCGTCATGCCCAGCGGCTCCTCGGAAGCTCAGAGGTTGGATATCGAGACGTCCACTCCATCTACGGACCTACAGAACCTAGAGTGCTCATCACTGTGAGCCTGGGGGAGTTCCATAACTAATTAGAAGCTGCTAATGATCGTTAAACTGAGAGAGAACTGCTGCGCCCCCAGAATGACCGTTCCGACCCACAGGTACGTGTTGTGGGCCCCTTGGATACCCCTCACAGCAAAAGAAGTTCCATCAGGTCTCATCGCAGGGACAGGCCCTGCAGCCGCTCTAACATGTACTGAAGCTTTACAAATACATTTCTAAAAGTATGTTTCTGCTTCTCATGAACTAAGTGCTTAACGAAGTTCAAGGCCAATGAACAATGTTGAGTCTGGACATCGGAAGTGCCTAAAGCCAACGTGTCCGACCTGCGGCCCATTCCTAAACTCTCTTAAAACCTGACGACAATGACGCGTGGACAGCCCATCAGCTGTCATGAGTGGGAGCGTGTTGCAAGTGCGGCCCAAGACAATTCTTCTTCTTCCAGGGGGGCCCAGGGGAGCCACGAGCTGGGACACCCCTGGAAGCCAGGGGGGCCGCGACTCCTGGCCTCGCTGTGCCCTCAGTGCTCACAGGGAAGGTGGAGCAAATCAAAGAAGATACTGGAATGCACACAATACCCTGTTCTCCAGGTGGGTGCATTCTGCAGTATTAGTTTCTAGCTACAGGAGGGAAGAACAGAAGAAAAAGAAAGAACTACAAGAACTTGCCAAAACTAATGGTATCGTGTGATTCCACAGCTGACGCCCCGGGTCAGGGAGGGAGAAGGGACGTTTCTTGTTCAAAGTTCTGGCTTCATGTGCCTGGGAACTAGTGACACTGACCCAGAGGTCTCCGACACCCCTGTGTCAGCGATCCGGCGGGGAGCTACCTCTTTGCAAGGTTAGAAAGGTGGAAGGAAGAAAAGAAATAGAAAAGCAAACGAAAACAGTTCTTTTAGGGTTTTAAACTCCTTTATCCTTTTTAAAGATCAAACTCCAGGAAAGGGGGCTAAACCCTCAGTTGAACTTTTCCAAGAAAAGTGAAGAAAATAAAAGCATCTCTTGGTTGGGGTGGTGGAAAGGCAGGAGGAGTTTGCTCGCTCTTTCTCGGGCATGCGCTTCACGTTCTCAAGAAGTGCAGTACGTCCTTTCCACAGACACCCTTGTTTTGCTGGGAGAAGGTGCCAGAAACCAGGGTCATAAACGTGTACAACACGAAGCATGTCCATTAGCACGAGCACGCATTTTTAAAGGTACACGTCAAAGTATTTCTTGCTTCGTTTACAAAAAGCCTTAAAGCCATAGAAGAGAGAAAGTTAAACAAAAGGCAAGTGTGGAAGGTTGGCTTCGGCAAAAAGGCAGGACAAAGCATTTCCCTGACGCAGGGCCACTCGGGTTCCCCCACGCCCTGCACGCTTGGAACACTCGCTAAAACAAAGGACTCTACCCCGAGGCAGAAAAAGGAAAGGATCCCCGGGGAAGCCAAACAAAAAACCCAAACCATATGACTTCATTCATATGTGGAATTTAAAACTGAAAGCGACAACAACAATGAAACAAAAACTCAAGGACACAACAAGAGCTTAGTGGCCACCTGAGGGCAAAGGGGGAGGGGGAGGGAGCCAAATCCACGGTGGTGAACCCATAACACAACACACAGGTGATGCGCTGTAGGATTGCACACCTGGAACCTGTGGAATTCTTGTTAACCAATGTCACCCCAGTCAGTCCAACAATAAAAAATATATATATAAGGACACCAGCCAGGCTCCTGTCAGCTCGATACCCCGTGTCCCATCGTTGCTGAGTTGCCTGGCAAGAACTTGGCTGCCCTCCTCTTCCTCACGTACCTGTAAACCCATCCTCACACCTGAAATCTAACAGGCCCCCTACTCCTCCTTTGTCCAGAATGCCTCATACACCCAGCGTTGCCTTGCTGCCTTTGGAACTGTCATGCGCCTGTGAATTCCCCACGGCACGTAGTAAAACATTTTACTTTCTCCTGTTTAAATAAAAAGCGCGGGGACCAGGAGGGTGAGAGGCAAACGAACAGCAACAATTCTCAGAAACCGAGATTCTGTCCCCTGGTCTTCAACATGGTTATCCTGCCTCACGCTGTCGCCTAGGGACACTGGTCTCCCCGCTGTTAGCCTTTAGACTATCTGACAATCCCATTTCTTTTCCTTTCTGTAGAAACAATACTGTTTTCCCAAGGGTCAGCCAGGATTAAGCACTTGGCAACATGGCACCGTTTAAGCAAATGAATTAGAAGCATCAGAATAGCAGCTCCGATATTAGTGCCTCATTCGCCGAGAGGAGCAAACGCTCCACCAAAAGTAACCTATCGAATAACACCGGCTTTCTTCCTAGGCTAGATTGGTAGTCAGTCTACCTGGACAGGTGCCCAGCATTTCCACCTATGTTGAAAGTGGACAATTGTTAGGACCATGGTACTGGAATGGATTCAGGGCCCATGAGTACAAGGAGGGCAAAGTGACGGTGAAAATGGTGACTGCATCCATAGAGGTGGAAGTAAATAGTAGTAGGTTCACAGCACGTGCCTTTCAGATGCGGTCCCAGTGAAGTCACTCCTTGGTTTCCATTTACAATGGAACTGTTGCTATTTCTGATAGATATATGAGGTCGGACAATTAATTTAGCGAACTCATCCTAGAAAAAGTGCTCCATCCCTCACTGCTGAGTATCACTACAGTCAGCTTCAAAGGACTCCCCTTGGGAAGCTGTGCACCGACGCCAGCGCCTAGTCCACCCTTCAGAGCAGTTTAGGAACTCTTTTTCTGGAATGGCCATCAGAGCTGTCTTTGTACCTTGCCAAGGTTATGACACCTTACTGAGTTGTTTGTACAGAGCTGCCAACGTTAAGTTCATGATGGCAAGTTCACAAACTTAATTCTCAGATTTGGGGGACAATGACAGCTTTGATGGCCATTCCAGAAACAGAGTTCCAAAAGTGCTCCTAAGGGCAGACTAGGCACTGGCATCGGTGCACAGCTTCCCAAGGGGAGTCCTTCAAAGGTGAGTGTAGTGAAAGTCAGCAATGAGGTATGCAGCACTTTTTCTAGGATGAGTTGGCAAAATGAATTGTCCGACCTCATAAGAAGTTCTTTTGCACAATAACACACAAGGATACCAAGTGGTGAGGCTAGAGATCCTTTGTGACCCAAATCAAAGAGTGACATTTAAAAAAAAATAGCTACAGATTAATCTGACATAGTTCATTCTTATCCAACGAACAAAAAACAATCATTACACGTTTTCTTTGTAGTTCTACTACCTCATGCTTCCACGTGTTTGTTATTTCAGTAGCATCTTTTATTCTTGCAAAGCATATCTCAACCTGCTGTGACTGCGAACTTAGAGCTCAGACGACTGAAGCCAAAAAGAAGAAAAGCTGATAAAAACAAAAGCCACATGCTTCCGCTGCAGCATGGGTCTTCTGGGAAAGGTTATCAAAATTGTTACTATTTCAAATCCATGCCTATAGGGTCATTTAATCTACGACAAAGGAGGCAAGAACATACAAAGGCACAAAGACAGTCTATTCAATAAATGGTGTTGGGAAAAGTGGACAGACACATGCAAAAAACAAAACAAAACAAAACAAAACTGGGCTACCTTCTTATACCATATGCAACAATAAACTCAAAATGGATTTAAAGACTTAAATGTAAGACCTGAAACCATAAGACTCCTAGGAGAAAACAGGCAGTAATCTCTGTGACATTGCTCTTATTAATATGTACCTTTTTCTGATACATCTCCTTGGGCAAGGGAAACAAAAGAAAAAAAAATAAAAGATTACATCAAACTGAAAAGTTTTTGAGCAGCAAAGGAAACCATCAACAAAACGGGAAGACATCCTAATGAATGCGAGAAGAAATATTATTCACCAATGACACACCTGATAAGGGGTAAACATCCAAAATTTACAAAAACTCATACAACACTAACAAAACAAAACAGAACAATCCGATTAACAAATCAGCAGTGGGTCTGAGAACACATTTCCAAAGAGGACATACACAGACAGTCAACAGACTTGTGAAAAGATGCTGAATGTCGCTAATTATCAGAGCCATGCCCATCAAAACCCCCATGAGCGATCACCTCACTCCTGTCAGAATGGGCATCATCAATAAATCCACAAACAACAAGTGTTGGTGGGGATGTGGAGAAACAGGGACCCTCACACACAGCTGGTGAGATTGCAAATCGGTGCAGTCACAGAGGAAAACAGTATGAAGATTCCTCAAAAATTTCAAAACGGAAGTCCCTTATGACCCAGCAATTTCCCTCTGGGTATTTATCCAAAGAACTCCAAAACACTAATTCAAAAGGACACGTGTGACCCTGTGTTCACTGCGGCCCTATGTACAATAGCCAAGATACAGAAACAGCCTAAGTGGCCATCAGTATACGACACACCTGAAACTAATACAAAATAATACTGAATGTCAACGGTAATTGAAAAAAAAAAAAACTATTAATGTCAACAACGGAATGCCAGAGACGTTCTAACTTTTGGAGAAAGTTTTCCTCCCCCTGAAGAGACTGCAGTGCATAAAAAAGGAGACAGAAATGCAAGCACTGTCCGGAAAAAACCCAGCCATGAACGCCTCTCTTTTCCCCATTAGATGGCTGGGTACTTTCCGGACAGCCCTCGGATAGCTTCAGGGAAATGTGACTAATTTGCATGCAAGAGTCCAACAACGGCAGAAACACACTCGGACACTTGTGCAGCGACGTCTCTCCGGCTTACCTGTGGAATGACGCCAAAGGCTCTCCTCCACTCCTGCAGGGTGATCGAGTCCCAGGACACTCCGTCGATCTGGATCTCTCCCTCCGTGGTCAGCAGTCTCAAAAGGGCCGATAACAAAGTACTCTTCCCTGACCCGGTTCTCCCCAAGAGACCCACCTGGAACGTAAGAGTGTTGGGTTACTCCTGTGACATACCGACACCCTACCACTAATGTAATCGGGTCTTACACTTCCAAACAGCACACTGCAACCGTTCGCTTTGATGTGTTTGCATCCCCACCAGGGGATCATTGTCACTGGCCCGTTCATACCTTCTCGTGCACTCCCAGTTCGGACCCATATGGAGCCGGGGCAGAGCAACCCTGGAACAGAAGGCTACCCATAAGGAACTGGACCCCTGACGCTGCCTTCACTTATTACTGACCTTTACTTACAGCAAAAAGGTTGAAAATGCCCCTTTAAGCATCAAGGACAAGCCAAGGTCCAGTGTCTGCAGGCCCCTCATTTCTAAGGGTGAGCTCAAGCTTGACCTCGTCCCAAACACAAATGCAAACTTGGAAATGAATGGGTCTGTGACAGTCCGAACAGCGAGGGACCGCCCTTCCTAAATGAAGCAAGTGTCAAGTTCAGGCTTGACGATACACAGTGAGCGCGACGCTCCCAGAGACGGCAGGTTGGCTCTCGGGGATGAGCACTCGGACAGCTGTGGCACCAAATGTTCACCTCCACCCTGGTTGCTGAGAAGAGAAGTCTGAGACGCAAAAAGGATATTACGGCAAAGACAAACGACTCTTGTCATCTGAAGACCCTGAGAGCATAGCAGGGAAGTGAGCACACCGCGCGTGGCAAGGGGACAGCTGGTGGGACAGGTGACAACAGGTGTCAGCTCAGAGCGAGGACCTGGAGGTGGCGCTGTCCGTGGGAGCGAAGCCCCCGCAGTCATTAACAGGACGCCGGAGGACGCCCTGACACTGGGTGGCGTGGGGCGGAAGCTCGCCGGCCTCCCCTCGCCCTGCACCCATCTCTCGTCTGATCGCTCAGCCTGTGGCTACAGCGGAATTAGGTGACAGGTCCGTCAGAGCGCTGTGTTTCACACTGTCCGTGGGAAAGGACAGTTACACTTTGTTTGGTTTTTAATCCACTGCCAATCAGCACGCTAAAACACAGACACTAAACATGCCCCCCCAGCACCACGTTCTACCCTGAGGTCATCACCACAGACGGGTGAACCAATTCGCGGATCACAGTAAATGCTTTAGCGCGCTGGGAACACCTAAATGAGCCTTTTCATAACTCCTTAGGAGCCTGGCAATAAGCTCGGCCCTGGGGACAAACGGGTAAAGCAATGACACAACTATGAGAACTCTATCGGGAGACTCACAAATCTCCCTGAGACAACTGAGGAATATCAGATAAAACCAAAGGCTACGCACGACACCCCTTTGAGGTTCCTCCACCTACTAAGCATAATTGGTAATTAGCTCATTTGTTCTTTCCTTGTGTGAACCCCAAGAATGCAAGTTCTTCAAGGGCAGGGTAGTCTGTCTTGTTTTCTATTGAATTCTCAGCACCTGGCAGTAACTGGGCCCACGCACAGTGTTCCACAAACGTGTTTGGACTGACTGAGGGACAGTCAGATGCGGGGGTGAAGGGATGGGTGCATAGCAGAACGGGTGTGTCGGTGGGTGGGTGTGTGGCTGGAGGGAGGGAGGGAGGGAGGGAGGGAGGGAGGGCAGCATGAAAGGCAGATGAATGAATAAACGTATTTAGGTGATCGAACAAACAAACGCATTTAGTTAATTTGGTCAACTACCAGGTCAACTCTTAATTTCCAAATCACGGGAAAGCCCGTGCGCGCACTTCCATTTCGGGACCAGCCCACGTTGTGCGTTCGTTCCCCCTATGCCATGACTTCCCGAATACCCTGTAAGGCTGGGTAGAAGCAACCCGAACACGCCCCGTGTTCGTGGGACGTGCGGGGACGAGAAGAGACTGCACTAGGAGGGGGTGATGTTGCTCTGAAGTCAGGTCAAGAATTTACAGTGCTTTGAGGTCCAGACCCCTGAATCACTCGCTGGTCAGGGTTTTATGGACTAGGGTCACCGTTCCCATTCTTGAAGGTGCCAACACTGAAAGTGTCAGAGAACTCAGTTTCTATGTTGGGATGAGCCTGGACTGAGGGGCCATGTGTAATAAATTTTCGGTGTAGCTACCACCCTGGTTTCCCTTCATGACTGAACAGCTGGCATTACGGTATGTTTGACATGTTTTCTAACTAACGAAGTCTTCCTGCTGTTTAGATAACGGACACCTAATCATTCTCTGTCGGGGCTTGCTTAGCCAGGCTCCCCGGGGACCTGTTGGATAAGCCAGTGTGCTTCCCATAAATAAGCTTTGCAGATCGATTCTTACTGCAACTCAGTGTTTTCTAGTAACTTTAATAATGCACCTCCTCTCTGAGAATCTTTGGATCAAGATAAATGAAAATATTATGTGGAGAGTTAAACAGTGTCAGATTTGGTGCTAGTTGTAATTGCATTGTACCACAAATACAATAGTCTCAGTGCCTTCTTTTCAGAGTCCCTGACTCACCATTTTAATACTGATATAGGTTGAAACCTGCTGTAACTGTGTTTTATCTCTTGTGGTCTCTAGAAACCAGGATGTCAAATCAAATCAAATTGAGATTCGCCAAGGTGATAACGACTGTACATTTTACATGCTGGCATAGATCTGTTTATAATGAGTAAAACATAATTCTTAATAGAATGTTCTTGAGAATACACTCTTCATAAATCCAATCTTATAAGTTACTGAACGATCCAGCCACTCACATCACTTTTAATCAAGGCGGAATGCCCTGGGCAGGAGTGTTTAACAAATCAAGCAGGCATTTAGGCGCGTCAGCTGCTATGATCCAAACCTGTAGTATTGTTCGAATTATTTCTGGTATCTCAGTATTTTGAAGAGACTACCCATGGAGAAGGCAGGTAAGCTCACCCCAAAGAATAGATCTTCCAGTACTATTAAAAATCTTTTTAATCAGAGGACTGTCCAATATTATGATATATATTAATAAGAGACACACCACCTGAGGCACTTTGATAAGTTCAGATTTGTCATGAAAGACCCGGCTTCAAATTAAAATGTCAGCCTGCATTTTGAAAGGAAAAAGAAAAGGAAAAAAAGGAAAAGATATTCTAGGTGGGGGAAGGTGATTTGGATATTAAAATTTAATACAAAAAAAAAAAGAAAAAATGGAAATAAACTATTTGAGACTGAAAATAAAAATAGGGTTGTTGTTGTTGTTGTTGTTGTTTTTAAGGAACAGTTGTAAAATAATGCTACATTTCTCATGCATTGAAAACAAAAATGTTGGGGGTTCCCTGGTGGTGTAGCGGCTAGGCTTCGGCGCTCTCAACGCTGCGGCCTGGGTTCAATTCCCAGCCAGGGAACCACCCCCACCCCCCAAAAAAAGAAAACAGAAATGTAAAGTGTAAGTTCTAGGAACTAAAGGCCTAAATTAACAGCAAAGAAACTAACAGGCCATCTGTTCCCTAAAGTAATTGCTATGGACATAGTGTTTTAATATGAAAACTGAATAATTTTTCTGCACAAAATATTCTTTTCATCTTTTCACCATGTTATGTGCTGACAGTCTGTATCTTCCCCAAACTCCTACATCAAAATCCTAACCCTCACTGTGTCACGAGGTGGTGCCTGTGGGAGGGGTTGGGGTCACGAGAGCAAAGCCCTTACAAATGGGGTTAGTGCCCTTAGAAAGAGGCCCCAGAGAAGTCTCTCTCCACTTCCACCACATGCCTGTGAGGAAGTCGGCTCTCATCAGACATGAAATCTGCCAGCACCATGACCTTGAACTTCCCAACCTCCAGAACTGAGAAATAAATTTGTTGTTTATAAGCCAGCCAGCTTAGGACACCTTGTTAGAGCAGGCACATCATATAACCAAGAACACTGAAATCCTTTAAAAGTTAAACAAGAGATGCCCAGTGAAGTCCTTGCCAATTTTTTTTTTTCAGGAAGGTGTATTAGATTATAGCTGAGCTTGCCTGATTTGTGGATAATATAGTATACCAAATTTAAGTCTCCTTCTTAATTTAGCATGTAAGAAGTGTGCTGGGGGCATCTTGTTACAGTACGCAAGATGCTATTATTGGTTTTAAGGGTGAGGCAGTAGAAATAACATTCTTAAGAGAGCTGCTCAGAATAACATTTTTAAGCATTAATTCCTACTCTAATCCATCAGATGATCTAGCAGTAGTTACAAGCCATTTGCTGATTTACTCATTTAACAGACAGTAAGCTTGGCAATACACCAAACCGAAGGGTAACAAGAAAACAGGACTTCTACTTTCTGGTCCAGCATTCTATGAACTTGGATGTCAGCACTCCATCCTAATAACAAGTCAAAAGCTGAGAAAACTGAATAAACAAAATGCTCCTTAAATCTGTCAGAGAGTGAAGTCACAGGGAGAATTGCTGCTCCCAAAAATGGAGTGACAGCTGGGTGCATACAGGGAATCACGACCTCCCGAAAAAGAAACCCATAATCAAAAACCTCCCCAGGAACTGGAATGAGGGTAGGAAATCCTAAACTTTTAACGACCAATTACTGGAGGTTCAATGTGGACAATATGACAATAGAGTAAAATCCTCCAGGGAGGCAATTCATGGGGTGGGGGGCACACTTCTGTAGATTATTACTTCCAGAAACGTTCATCATGTCACAATAAAGAACACAGGAAGACTGCCTCGTGCATTTAGCAGGAGAGGCAGGAAAAACAATTTTTCAATGCCCCAGAACACTGTGCTCTTCCTAACAAAGACTCCCTTGAGAGAAACTATTTTCCCAGAGCCTAACCTACTGGGGTTTTTATTAGGCTGTAACTGATCTAGGAAAGGGAAATACCCAACTCCAGCCCACACCAGCCATCCTGTTACACCCACAGAGAAGAAAACTCTGAGAAGCAGTTGTGAAGTTCATGGCTCAAGGATGCAGGCTCACTAAAAGACTGAGACCTAATCATAGAACTATAGAACCCTATCTTTTCCCCCAAATCTTATGCAGCAAAAGGCCTAATTATCAGAGTTCCTTTTATCCAGTACACTGTGTCAACCTTTAAAAAAAATTACAAGGCACCTAAAGGGTAGAAGAGACAGAACAAGCATCACAACCAGCGTCAGATATGCCAGGAATGTTAGAATTATCGCCCTTGGAATTGAAAACAACTATGAATAACACGCTGAGGGATCTAGTGGAAAAAGTGGAAAACACGGGAGAATAGATGGATAACGTAAGTAGAGAGATGGGAATTCTAATAAAAAAAATAAAAAAGAAATGCCAGCGATAAAAAACACCACCACTGTCACAGAAATGAGGAATGCCTTTAGCGGGCTCCTTGGTAGACTGCACATGGCTTGAGGATATGACAACTGAAACCTCCAAACCAAAAAGAGAAAAACAACTGAAAACTGGAACAGATATCTAAGAACTATGGAATGACACAAAAAGTATACAATACCTGTAATGGGAACCAGAAGGAGAAGACAGAAGAACAAAACAAAACACAACACATATCTGAAGAAATAATGACTGAGAACTTCCCTAAATTAATGTCACAAGCTAAACCACAGGTCTAGGAAGCGAAGGGAACACCAAGCACAATAAATGCCAAAAACTACACGTAGCCACATGATATTCAAACCACAAAAATTCAGCGAGAAGGAAAAAATCTTGAAAGAAGCCAGAGGGAAAATCTTCTTAATTATACAGGAGCAAAGATAAGAATTAAACCTAACCATTCTTCAGAAACATGTAAGCCAAAGAGAATGACGTGAAATATTTAAAGTGTTCAAAGAAAACACCCACCAAGCTAGAATTCTGTACCCTGTGAAATTATCCTTCAAAAGTAAATGAGAAATTAAAATTGTCTCAAACAAATACTGAGGGAGTTTGATGCCAGTAGACCTGCTTTGCAAGAAATATTTACAAACTTCTTTGGAGAGAAGGGAAATGTTATGTCAGCAACTCAGATCTACATAAGGAAAGGAAGAGCATCAGAAAATAAATAACTGAAGGTAAAATTTAATAAATGATTTTTCTTATTCTTAAATTGATCTAATAGATAACAGTGTGTTCAAAATAATAAGAGCAATGTATTCCATTAGGTATGTTTATGCATATATATTCTTTTGTATGAGTGAAATTAATGGCAGTAACATCACAAGGGACAAGAGGGATGAATTGGGAATATTTTGTTATAATGTACTTGCACTAACTGTGAAGCACTATAGTGTTCTTTGAAGGTGACATGGATTAGCTTAAAATATATATTGTAAATTCTAGGTCAACCACAAAACACGTTTTTAAAGACGTATAATCGACATGATAGGAAAGGAGAGAAGAAAATAGAATCCCAAAATGCTCAATTAATGCTGCAAAGGGGAAAAAATTATAGATGAAAAGACATGTATAGATTAAAAACATGTGATTGAGAAAGATACAACATGCTAATGTTTAATGTTTAAATCTCACCCTCTGGCCAGGACTTATTGAGAAGGAAATGTTCTCTAATACGGCATTCCCACCATCTATATATTTTGCTGTGAGGTCTTTGACAGTCATTTGTCCCCCTGAGGGCCAGATGTCATCTTTCTTCACATGTTGATTCTCAATAATCATAACTTTCGAGAGCTGGCCGTCCTTGTATGGGTTGACTGCCTTGCTAGATGTACTTTCTTCAGTTGGCATGTCAATAAACTTAAAGACTCGGCTCACAGATCGCATCTGAAATGAAAACAACAGCATTTTATTTTTGTTTAAGAGGTGCAGGAGATGTCATAATTAGATGCTTTCCTAAAGAAGAATTTGTCAGATGTGACGCTAGCCAGGCGTCACTTGGTTATTTGTCAGAAGGTTTTCCAAAGAACGAACAGGAAATATTTGGATATAATTAAAAGCTTAACCTAAGAGAATTAACTAGGACTTATGGGCTTTTGACAGATCTGTTCATTTTTGTGATCACTTAATTCTCAGTTATGTGAGCTACACATAAACAGCCAAACTATACTCAAGGGAGTATTTCTTTCAAGGGGAAAATATCTTTCTACAATGAGCAGCAATGCACAATGTCATACAACTGTTGTATTGTAATAAAATGTTCCACATCTCAAAACTACTATGGAAGATTCTTGTCTTTTTCTTGAGGGACCTTAATAACTATCTACAATTCTGTATGTCATCTGGGAGGTAAGTAGATTCTTGAAGCTTTACTAAATTTTGAATAAATGCACAATAATCTTCCAACAAATTTAAGTCATTGGCATAGATCTGTACTTAAATAATTATATTTTCAATCTAAATTACTTAAAGATCAGATTCCATTGCTGACCAAACTGTGACTGTGTACAAGGGCTATATTTGAAATTAAATATGCATCTCTTTAGAAACTTATTCATGTGACACTTAATATCTTTGATGTACATAAAAATGAAAGAGCTCAACTATTTTTTAAAGGTGTTTCAATTCTTCAGCAAGAACATATTTCTCTGAATAATTATATAGGACCTTTGGAATTTGGAATGTGATTTTTAAAAAATAGCCTGGCATATAAAAGGCACCGAATAAATAATTGTTTACAAATTAATTAATGAATAAGGAATGAATATGTAAATTAATGATTAAATATATATGAATAAATGTGTGAATAAGGACAAAAAAGTTTAAACTGTGAATTCACTCAGTTTCTGTTTTTAAAAGATATCATCCCTGGTGCTGTCACTCAGCCCTTGACAGGTGTTAACTGCTTACTGGACAGACATTTACTGCCTGAAGTACTTGCTGATTTGTGGCTTGACTCAGTCAAGAATTTATCCTTCCTCTTTACAATGTTAATGCATTATTTTATTTCTGGTTGAGGCTTAGATTATAATAAATGATTTCTTTTGGGGGGGAAACACATGGGTGGGAAGTAATATTTAGGGCATTTGTTTTTATTATTTCTGTTTTTCATGATCAACAGTTAAATGGGGAAAGTTCTTTATCTTTCATATGGGATGATTCATAGACAAAGCTGAGGAATTTAGATATTAACCCTTAATTGAACATTAAAAGTTTGAGTTTAGCACATCTAATTGTATTGCCTGTTCTCACATGCCACCGATCAAGCCTGCAGTTCGTGAAGTTCCTCCTTGCATCTCATAATTGTGCGCTTCAGTTTCCTTCATTTTGAAAATATCTGAGAATTATCTCCCACAATTATTCAAGATTCAAGAAGAGAATCCTTTCAAGCCAAACCCACTGTTAATAGAAATGAAAAGTATGCACAGCCTACACCCATCATAAATAACAGGCGAAGTGGAAGGTATCTAGTCACTATGGCTCCCACACATAACATTTAAACTGCAAATTATGGGTGACTTTCAGGGGTTCGTAAAGATGGATTCAGTTATTTTTTATTAACTTTGAATTAAAGTATAGTCTTACAGGTCACTGTCATTAATTTTCACACAATGCTGCTAGTCTAAATATGATCTAGTAGATAAATTAGAATTTTAACTACTACTGAGATGGAAATTGAGAGAAATGCAGAAATGTATTTAATGTTATAAAATACAGTTGGAACTGCTGACATTTTTGTATGTCAGTGCTGTGAGAAATGGCAAACTCGTTTTTTGTTAAGTTTTAGAATGTCAAGAGACTCACTATGCAGCAACGATCCTTCAGTTTTTAATAGTTCCAAATAATCAAGGAAACATTTGAGTATTAACTACTCAAAATGATCTGCACTGTTATTTAAAAATGGCATTCAGAACCACAATTTTGGCAGCAGTGAAATGGAGCAGATAATTTTCTGTGCGAGGATTTATGTTTGAGCGCAGCAAATTACATTCCCTGTGAGTGAGGCTAATTCATGTCTGAGGTGAATCCAGAACGCCTAACGCCTAATGTGGCAAATGGAACATGCCTGCCAACTTTAGAAATTTCCAACTCGTCGTTTTTCGTACTGTCTAGTTGCCTTAAAGTGACCCCAGGACAGACTCTTATAGCTGCCCAGAGCACAGCCACGTGACCCTGACCAAGAACAAGTTCACTGTAACAATGGACAGCCATCCACAGCATGTGAATTGACATTTATTCAATTCAATGGGTTCTCAGAACATTTTCAGATGGGAAGGAAGGTGGCTGGGGCAGGCCGCCGCATTCCAGTCAGCTCTGCAGCCACAGAAACGCCATCACTGAGTAGGTGATGTGGCCACGGAATATTCTCAATTACTAACTCATGCCTTGTACGTCACAGGCTCGCCAAGGTGCACATCCTACTGCTACAGCCTCCTGAAGGAGAAGGTATCTCAGAACCAGAGCCCAGAAAATCAGGGCTGGTCTTTCGAGTTTCAAAAATTGGCTTTCGGCATCAGAGCTCGATAGTCTGAAATTTTCGAGCTGCGTGAATAGTGAGTTTTCAACTTCAAAGGCCCAAGCCTAAAGGACTCAAAGCATAGTGGTTCATGCAAAACTGAAAGATGGAGATGACAAGCAGCTCCTGGCCTCCCTCTGCAATGACTCACGAAGGGAGGACACAGGAGGCCCGAGACACCAGGTCTTCTGAAAAGGAGTCCTGCCCTGCAACCAGGCATTGGCATTATCCTCAAGCAGATTTGGGAAGATTTTAGAATGCCGCCTGCCTGTGCCTCCATTCCAAGGTGGAGCCCAGGAAGCCAGCGTGCCTTAGAGAAGATTCCAGTGCCTGGCATGACATGGGAGCAGTGGAGTGGACACGGCTGCTTGGCATGTCTGGACACAGGTGACACAGCATCATATTTCCCTGTGTCCCAGAGGGGGTGGAAGGGAAGACAAACAATTCCAATCCTTTGAGCCCTCTGTGACTCAGGCATGGACGAACCTGGGATAGAGCTCATCAAGGACAGAGACTCAATCCGATGGGACTATGCATGTCTAGGCCAGATGGGGACCTCAGTGCCTCAGAGACAGTGAGCACAACAAGAGACAACCTGGGGCCCCGGGTACCTTCCCCAGATCTCGGACACTGTCTCTTCCACTCAGTACAGCACATGTTCAAACGGAAAATAAATGCACCGACCACAAAAGCGAAGACGTGTTTTTTGAACACTTGATTTCTTAGCCCCAAATTCATGGCTGCCACTGGGGATGGACCCAGCTTTGGTGGAACCTAAAACTTAAGTAAACTGGAAGACTCTTTTTAAGAAAAACAATCCAAATTATGGATGTATCATGAAGTAGATGGCCTTCGAAGTGAGAAGACTTAGAGATTACGTTTCATGAGCTTCCTGTTAACCCCACTGTGTCTATGACAGTGAGTTCAAAGCATTCCTGGTGAAATTCTCCCCACTAGCGTGAGCTTAAAGAAACAAACTTGGTTCATCGTGAATGAATCCATCATTCCACCTCACACAGGGACAGCATCGGCCTGTGTAGGGAAAACAGCATAGCTCTGAGCAGTCTAGCAAGTACCCCAGGCTGCCACTGTACCCGAACTTCCCTGCCTGGAAATATATGCTGCTGTCATAGCTGGATTAGGGGCAAGCTGCAACACACCAGACTGTTGTTATGAGCAGTCTCGTCTACTTGTTTGCACTGAGCTTTTTCACCTAAGTTGATTCTTCTCTAAGTTAAAATGCCTACAAAACATTTTCAAGTGGCGGGCTTCAAACTGCTGTGTCATTATCCAGCTGGCCAGATTGAGCTGGATGGAAATTCGGATTTGATAGTGATCACGGTGATGGTAAACTGCAGACCTTGAACCTGAAGCCACTGCTTCCCGTGTATAGACGAGGGAAGCCGGAGGAGAAATGAGTGGGCAGCTCTGCCTGGCCCGCTGTCAGCAAAGTCTTGGTGCAGCCACTCCCAGCACCAGTGGGAGCGCTTGTCTTAGAGGAAGCTTGTTCGACCCGCGGCCTGGCTGCAGCCCACGACGGCTTTGAAGGCGGCCCAACACAAACTTACTTAAAACATTATGAAAATTTTGTATGCACGGACCTTTTGTGATAGCTCATCAGCTGTCGTTAGTGGGAGTATATTTTACACGTGGCCCAAGACAATTCTTCTTCCAATGTGGCCCAGGGAAGCCACAAGGGGGGACACTCCTGCCTTAGACTATGAGAAGTAACTGAAGCCAAAATGAGCCTCAGGCACTGAGACACTGAACCTATCTATTCTTCACGTGAAGAGGAAAACTTGATGCAATCTGTCCACGTTTCTATAAAACTGGCCAAAACGGGGTGGGATTTTTGCTTGAGAATCACCTGTTTTAAATTTTTGGTTTCATTCTGTGAATCTATGATGCTGCAAAAATTCTCCTGACTCACTCTTCAAAATTGAGTCTCATTGTCTTTATAATGGCATCGGAAGTCACTCATCTAAGCATCACAAAGGCTGCTGGGAGTGTGATGAGAGTGCAGATAGCAGTCCTACTGCAGGAGGGACATGTTCCAGTGAAAAAGAAAATGATTCCTGGCTTGTCTTTGCACCCTTTGTTGACAACGAAGGAAGAGAAGGCATAAAGAGCTTTTCTAGAGTAAGTCGGGAAGCCAAACTTTTCCCCCTTACAAAACTATTTGTTTTATTTCCTTTTATCCTTTCGGTTGTTTAAAAACCAGAGCAAGAAAATTACTCATTAACACCCAACTACATGCCATAATACCTCAAAAGCTGATCACAGAAAATATATTTTATAAACCTGAGCTTTGGCTGGTACACCTGTAAAGAGATTTCATAACCAGTTGTATTATAGGAAGATTTTAAGAAATAAATGCAAAGAGAAGTATCTGGAAAACTGACACCATGTGAAAAATGTCACACATTTAAGGGAGAAATTTTCAAAATATGAAACACATAAAAGGACAGCTTACCATGTTCTAAATCACAGATTCTTCCTGTTAGGCCCAAACTAACTGCCTTTTAGCACTCACTAATACAGATCTGAATCCCAAGGCCATATTAGAGCCCCAGGCATAAATGTTAGGCCATGCAGACAGGCTGAAGACATGAGGGTTATCACGCAAGGCCCTACTCAAAACATATTCTAGAAACTCTTGTCTGTGTTTCTGCATCTCTTACTTGTGCTCCTAGCCAGAGCATGTAAAAGGTCAGGTACCATAGTGCTATGAATTATTAACATTAACAGTGTGAGTGTCTTATAGTATATACTGCGGACTCTAACCCTTCGCAAATTCTTATCGCTTGCTATCTATATAACTGGTTTACCCGCTCTGTAATCTGTAGCAAATCATGTGGCAAGACAGTGTCCCTTTTTTTCCAATTGAAAGGAGTTAGAGAGATAGTGTTCTTGACATAAGAAGAAAAAGAAAACATCCATTACAAATGACAAAGACTTGTCCTAAGTAAACAGAGGTGTCAAATATGTTGATGCTTATTTTCAATCATTAAGAGCTTTAATAATCAGGGCACAAAGTGTCCAATAGACACAGGAAGGCTCAAATTTACCCTTTTATGGAAAAGGTCTGACATCACTCACTGCTCAGACCAGAGCTTACTTACACTCTATCTCTTGTGGCGGGTGGGAGGGGGTAGTTCCCTGGCTGGGAATCGAACCCAGGCTGCGGCATTGAGAGCACCAAAGCCTAGCCACTGCACCACCAGGGAACCCCCCTAGTATTTTTTTTTAAGAGCACATGACAGGCCACCAGCAAGTGCAATTGGGTATATGTGTTATCCATTAAAAAGTATTTCAAAGACAATCTCAAGGAGAGGAGTCTAAAATGATGTATCAAAATATTTTATCAAGGTTTTTTACCATTTTAATAAATAACGTAAGAGGCATGTCGAAGCATCTTAATTTTGAAATGCTGTGGCTTCCCCATACTGTCATTAAGCATCATCCCTCACATGCCTTGGAAATACATTATATCATTGGCTGATACACAGGACAACAATGATTTGCTGATGCTCCATCAGTTCCAAAGTCAATTCTATCCCACAGATCAGAAGTCAGCAAAACTGTGGCCCAGTGGCCGAATCCAGTCCCACCCATTTGTTGAGTAGTTGACATAAAGACCATATAGGGGTTCCCTGGTGGTGTAGTGGCTAGGCTTTGGCATTCTCAACGCCGCAGCCTGGGTTTAATTCCCAGCCAGGGAACCACCACCCCCCACCCACACACACACACAAAGAAAAAAGAAAAAAAAAAAAAAAGACCATAGAGCCTGCAAAGCTAAAAATAGTTACCATCTGATCCTTTACAGAAAATGTGTGCCGATCCCCTGCCATGACTCACAGAACATCAGAGCTAAAATGTAAACAGAGATCATCTAATCCAGTGATTCACCAGTGTAGATACACATGAGAATCACCTGGAACACTTTTAAAAAACATAGACATCCTGCCCAGACTCCCTGCACCCAGCCAAGAGATCAGATTTAACTGGTCTTAGCGGCCCCTGTGTACGCTAGAATTTCATAATTCCTCAGGCGCTGCCAGTTTGGGAACCTCCGATCCAATCCATTGCTTCTTGGTACAAATGAGAAAATCGAAATCCACCAATTTAAAGTGAAATGCACAATGCTCAACAAGTTTTCCAAACTTTTTAGCACTCCAGCATCACGGAGGATTCTCCCCAGTCTCTCCTAGCAGCTCAAGACTAAAGAACATCTTAGTGGCACTGTCCCCTTGATTGGTCCCAGTAACACACGGGTCCAGAGTTGTCTGACCAGCTCCGGGAACCGCAGTGGCGAGTAACTTAATCACTGGGTATCAGCACTCGTGGGGAGCGGCCGCTGGGTGTGATTCTTGCGACTATCTGGGATAAAGCAGCACTGACCCTTCCTACAGAAAGGGATCAGAAGAGAAGGAATGCCAGAGCTGGCAGGACCCTCAGCAAATGACTAACCAAACCGCTGGATTTTACAAATGCGCAAAGGGAGGCCATTGAGGGGGCGATGACTTGCCCAAGGCCCCAGGACGGGTTGGTGGTAAGGCCAGAGTGGAATGCAGAGTGAAAACCACTCTGCAGGGTGGAACTAGGACAGTTCGATGGAAAGAAGTCTTGGGACAGGTCCTAAGAAGAAAATACACCACGGAGACTACGATAACCAAAATAAGAAAAGAAAGATGACCAAGAGACCATTCAAAGGAGGCGAAGCACGAGGCAACATGCACCATCCCCTCAGATGCTTAGAGCAGAAACTGTTTTCAATACAAGAGAATTTGGCTCCAGGGCCGATAAAGAGAAACCAGGTTCCCCTGTTCTCTTCCGATCCGGCTTATTGTTGGTCACTGGACATGCAATTCATCATCTGATCTGCACTGGAACCCAAAATAAACACAGGCAACACAAGGACAAAGCAGGAACAGAGGGAGTTTCTATTGACAGAAAACTCTTCTCAGATTTCATCAACCTTGCAAGAACTTTCTGGAACTTTCTGGAGCCCGTTAACTGGGATCTAAATACAAGCCCTGCAGATGCACAGTCTTCCCTGCTCATCGGGTGGCTCTCTTCCTCCTGGGCTATTAGGAACACGCAGCACAACCGGGATGGTTTCTCTGCTGGTGCTGTTGGAGAATTCAGGAAACGCGACCATATGCGCGTGCTCAGACCTTGTAGTTGTGCTCACATGTGGCAGCGAGCCTTTCAGAGACAGACATTGTCAACTGCCTCATTCGAACAGTGAAACTATGGGTGTGGGCAAGTTGTCAGTCACCAGGTGGCTTCACAGCTCCGAATCTGAAACATCACCTTGAACCCTTGAGCTCATATTTATTATTTCATTTTTATTCACTCGTGGAGGCAGAAATCTAAGCATACGTTGGCTATTTAAAGTAAAGAATGCTCATAAAGCTTAGCATAGGAGGAAGAAAGCTTTATGGTACTAAATCCATAGAAAATAAATTAAGTATAAGTTAAATAAGAATGCAAAAACTTTAAGATGAATTGCTTTGGCAATAAAAACTATAATTCCTATAGTATTTGAGGTATAGAGTTAAAAGGAATTAACATTTATTCTTCCCATCTACAGAATGGTATGAGATATACAATTGAAATGAATAGAGACATACACAATTCATATTAAAATAAAGAGTGAATCAGAAAGAACATTTTTAAAATAACTGGAAATCTCCTAACATTGGAGATTTACAGTGGAAATTATTAAATTGGCTTCTATGGCGGGGGTGTCCAATCTTGTGGCGTCCCTGGGCCACATTGGAAGGAGAATTGTCTTGGGCCACACATAAAATACACTGATGCTAATGACAGCTGATGAGCTGAAAATAGGTTCATTCATAAACAATTTTCGTCGTGTTTTAAGAAAGTTTAAGGATTTGTATTGGGCCGCATTCAAAGCTGTCCTGAGCCACATTCAGGTTGTGGGCCACAGGTTGGTCAAGCCTGCTCTAAGGTCATTTTACTATTTTTAAAATTTTTTCTAGGGTAATTCACAACCTATTAAACTGCAGTAAATCTTCACTGACCATCAGTAGATTCTATGACTTGAAGCAAACAGACCTGTAATGAAACCAGTTCTACCACAGGCTTGGTAAAAACAAGAGCCAAGTTCCTACAGAATCGCATCAACTTTATAATGAAATACCATTGAATAAAACAATGTTATTTGAGAACCTGCTGTCTATCGTTCATAAGGTGACAATGTTCGGATGATTTATTTTCTAACCTGCTGCATAAAGCTAGGCCAATTAGACCGTAGAATAGACACTCTGTTTCCTTTTAATGGTCTCTTGATACCCCATTTGTATTTTGTGGAGATTCTGGACAAGAGCTTATGGACTAAAATGTCAAGTCTACTGGAAGACACGCTATCCCTGTGTTTGAGGAAGACATGGAGGTGTCAGGTGGGTAGTTGGATACATCTTTAGAGAGCAGGGGGGGGGGGTCTAAACTCCAGATGTGAATGTATGGTTCATTGAGAGACAGTCTTTGAAGCATGGAGTGAGATAACAGCTGGAGAGGGTATAGACAGAAGAGAGAGCTGGAATGAAGCTGAGGTTTAGAGATCTGCGAGAACAGAAGCCAGCAAAGAGGGCTAAGGTGGACCAGAGAAGCAGCAGCAAGAGCAGGTGGGTGTCACATCGTAAAAAGGAAAGAAGTGTCACAAGGGGAAGGATTTGTCCGTGACCTCAGCACCGCTGTGAGGGCGAGGGAGACAAGCACATTGACTTGGCAAGATGTGGGTCACGAGTCACAGGGGGACGGAAGTGAAACAAAGTAGAATGGGGAGACAGAGGCAGGCACTCTTTCAAGGAGTTTTGCTGTCCCCGGGTCAATGAAACCAAGTGCAAGCTGGAGACCAAGGGAAGGCAGCATTAAGCTAGGCAGAAAGAGCCCGTACGGAGGGGTTAATTGCGTATTGCTGGCCCTCACACAAGAGCAAAGACACAGAGAGAAGGGGGAGCATCTGAATCGACGTGCAGAGAAAGGAGGGAATCCGTTCTGCTTGTGTCCTGCCCTTTCCGTGAAGTATGGAGCCAGGTCATTGCCTGAGAGTGCAGGAAGAGAAACGATCGGAGCCCCCGAGAAGAGACAAGAAGGAGGGGGAGAACTATCATCGGGAATAAAATGAGGAGCTTGGTAGGCTTTTGCAGCTCTGGCCCCGGAGGTGTTGGAGCCGAAGTTACTGATGAAGTCCTGTTCAAGGAGGGAGCGTGATGGCAGAGAAGGCTGGTCACACGCCTCAGCACCCCGAGCTGGCAGACAAGGATATGCCTGGTCTCACGTCAGGAAGGCCACGCAGTCACTCAAATCACAGGCGATGTGAAGGGACAGCTCGCCTGGAGACACGTCGACGGACCTTACCAACACGGGTACCCAGCATCTCCATGATTACCTCCATCGGCCCCCCGAGATCGTGCCCGCCCTGTGTGCCACAGCCAGCCAGAGGATGGCAGGCCAAGGCCCAGAGGTCTGGAGGGAGAGTGACGTGCAAGGCTCACCGGAGGGGAAGCTGACAGACACCTACAGAAGGAGCCCTGTGCTGTGCTGCACCGCACCGACCCCCTCCGGTGCCAACGAGAAAGCCCTGGGCTGGAGCAGCCACCCGACTCCAGGTCAGAGGCGGATTTGGTCGTGGGCCTCAGTCAAGTTGGAGGAATTATTTTGTGTTGAAGAAATGTGTGGCCAGTAAATTTTTTTAAAAAAGGAAAGAATTCATTAGGAACGTGTAATGAAAAAGGTTGCTGGCCAGTTCTGAGCACCGATGTTTGAGGTGAGTGGTCAGTCATAAAACTATACAGCGACCAGAGGTAGCATGGAGGGGTGTTATCATCCAAGTATTACCTTTACGGGTTGGAAGCCAATGCAAGGTAGGGACCTGGGTGTAAGCACTGGAGGAGCAGGACAAGTCCTGCTGCTATCTTTGTGGCTTCCTAGTTCTGCTGTCGTTTGACGCTGCGAACATGTTTGATCTAGGCCAGGTAGGGGAATGAAATACTCTTTCCAGGACTAAAGATTGCTTTTCCTCAGTAGCCCAGCACTGACAAACTAAAAGCATGTGCCAAACAAAACACTGTTCACTGACTTTTAAACTCCGATCTAAATGCCGGTCCCTACTCCGTAAAGGAAAATGAGAACACACCGTGTTTTTACTTCTGAGGTCAGAAGGACCTTTAGTTGTGAAGATCATTCAGATGTGAAATCTGAGGGCACAGCTTTGTCCCTTCCTTCTCTCAACACATGCCAGGCGAAAATTTAAAAATTACTGGGTAGCTTTAGCAATTGCAATGGGAGAAAGCAGGATGATGGGAATTAATACCTAAATCAGTGTCCACAAAGGCCCAGGAAAGACCACTTTTCAGTCTTCGCTGTTTGGCAGGGAAATGAAAACTAACGTGATCACTTTGATATTCAAATGAAAGAACACGGCTTTTGAAAATGAGGTCAAGTGCAAATGTTGACACGTTTCATAGACTGTATCATGACATAATAGGTCTCTGCAAAGATGCTTTTAGACCAGGAGATGACAGACAATGACAAGGCACAGGTCACAAAGCCCCGAATGCCCGCCCAGGTGAAAAACTAGAGAAGTAAAAACACCTGAAGGAAACGTCAATGGAGATCGGACACGCAGAATAGAAACGCAACAACAAAGGTTTTCACGTCTGTGCGGAGAGGCTGTCACAAAACCCAAGAAAATTACTACGGCAGAGAGAAAGGAAATGTGCATAACAAGAGAAGAACGTTTTTTAGATAAAGGAAGAGGTGAGGCGATGAGGATTTTCATTGTAAAGCCACAGTTGTAGAAAGTTGGAGCAAAGAAGTGCAAGCACAGCACTCATTTACCATTCTCCAACAGAAACATGTTTAACTACATTTATGGGACCCAACCCAACAACCCGAGAGCTACGTGAGGAGCTGAATGAGTCTCTAAAGAGAACTGGTCAAACTCAAAAAAAATATATTATGTGAAAGGAAAAGAGATAAACCCTCCCATAAATCATGTTAAGGTTAAATTATATTTCAGTGAATTACTAAAATGCTTTGGTTAAATAAAATAATACGACACATGGGGAAAAGGAGGGCATTTAAATGTTGGGTTTTCCCTGGAGATATTTTTTCTGATGATATTTGTTCTGACAGGAAACGATTATGCAATTGTCACAGGTGAACGGACGTGTGCGGAGTGAGAACACAGGAGATCTCCCAGAACAAGGACGGGAACTTGGCCTGTCAGAGTATACGGTCATTCTCAGCGTGGGGTTCGAGACCCCCCACCGATGCAGTCACAGACGACTGGTTGGAAACACAGTTCCCCAGACGGACCAATGAAAGCTGAAGGTTAAGCTATCAGACAAGCAACACAGCCTGATTATCATGATGGATTTCTTTTCAATGAAAATGGGAAACCTGCCTGGCTTGCTTGAACTCTCACTCTTGCTGCTGGAGGATTCGTGCCCCTGACGCAGTGTAGGCACACGGCATTCTGGGAAAATGATGAAGCCAAAATACGGTCTTCGTACGCATCGATAAACTACACAAATGGGTGGCAACACTGGGAAGCAACAGGGGAGAAAGGAACGATAAACACTCTAAGCACGAGAAAGGAGCTATCACTAAAGACTGCGGAAACTTTAAAACACAGAAAAGAGTATCATAAAAGCTGCAATGCTGATAGACTGGAACACTCGAGATGGGGAAGGATTTCCTTTTTTTTTTTTTTTTTTTTTTTTTTTTTTTTTTTTTTTTTTT